>NPHW01002458.1:0-25180 GCA_002240705.1 Elaphomyces granulatus
ATCTGGATAGGGGATAGGCCGGTACTATAGTCGTGGCGCTTGGACCTATAATTGGTCCGTGCGACGCTAGTTGTTTAAATACATGTATTTAAACACGTAATAAAGTATTTGATACGTAATAAACCGACCCCTAAACGAGAATCTGAGGCAATAACCTTGGAATCTTGGGTGCCCTCGCTTAATTACAGACCGTTTTCTCCTTGGATCTAAATGTATGTATGACATACAGTCTAGCTGCTGACGCGTACCAAGAACTATAATATCATAGGTACATACTCCGTTACTACTCGTCGCACCATGCTACAAGTACAATAATAATAATAAGTTAGTCTCACCCTAACAATACGCCTAAAACACGTTACAAATTACGAGGTATCGGTCGGACGAATGCGGCAGTTACAACCACGTGTGATACCATCGAATTCAAAGACTCTGAATGTAAAGGCCTCAAATTATCAACCAACAAAAAGCTTTTTTCTTTGGACCACCATATAACTACCTAGGTATAGCAAGATGGTTACTGCAGGGAAAAGAGGAATGAACTTAGATCGAGCTTCGGATCAAGCATTAAAGAGACGAAAGGTAAGTACATAGTACTAACTAATTTACTAGTAGTATACAGAGTGCATCATTCCTTGTTTGAGGCGATTTAGATCCGGGCATATATTTATGTATATACGATGTTGGATATCGGCTGACTTCTCTTAGGGTGGAGACAAATGGCGGAAGCTGCAGTCTGGACAGCAGCGACGAGCTATCATTGAGAGCGGTGATTCCGGCATCTTTTTAACCTGTGATATGGGTAGGGAGGGCAAGTGTGTAGCAGAAGCGCTTGATCTTTTCTCCCAGGTAAGATTGTAGAACTATCTCCTACATCTTGGCAGGCTATGTACGCCTCCTTTGCTCTTAAGCTGATAACCTAACCAGTACAACACTGATACCTGTGGCGTTGATGAAGAGTCGCCAGCTGCAGGGGAACTAGAAGATGATATCGAGGACCAAATAAAGAGGGAAATGGAAGGCTTGAAGCCTAAGTCAACGTCATCTCCTTTTCAAGCCGTTCAGTTGGATACCCCTTGTTGTTCGTCTAGGAACCTTATACTTAACTTCTAGATTGAATGGACCTTTACTAAAAAAACGCCTCCCTTAGTAACATTCATACGAACGGATAAATCTATAGACCCTGTTCGGCTCGTCCATGGCTTGTGTGCTCAGGCGCAATCGAGCCCTGAGCAGAAGCAGAGTCGTTGGATCAGGCGAATGACCCCGATTACATCGATTCGGAAGACTCTCTCGGCTGACTTGGAACAATTCGCGATGGAGATTCTGAAGCCGTATTTTCATTCAGGAGGGCCACCGAAGAAGGTATGTCTATTATCCTTTAATCTAACCGCATATTTAAAATTGTTCAGAGAAATTCTCGCACAAATTCCCCGTAATCCAAACATTGCAAATAACCTATTTTAACTGACAATAGTACGCTATACGTCCCACGATTAGAAGCAATGAAAAGTTCAAAAGGGATACCGTCATTGCAACTGTGGCGGACGTGGTTGGGCGGGAACATAAAGTTGACCTCAAAAATTATGATCTAATCATTTTGATCGATGTCTTCCAAGTGAGTCTGCTTTTAATTGCAATAGTATCATAAATGCAAGTTATGTTGACTGTGTATATGGTTAGAACATCATTGGTATGAGTGTTGTCGGAGGTGACTATGACAAGTTGAAACGTTTCAACCTAGCTGAGCTTTACAGTCCCGCCCCGAAAAAACAGGTAATTGAAGTCGTCGAAGAAAGTGAACCCCCGCGGCAGGAATAGGGAATAGACTCAGGAATGACGCCATGCTGCATGCAAGGCTCACATTAATCACCGCCGGAATATGGAAATTGTATGGAGGCGTTTCATTCGATGCATTTTCCTACTACAGTATTCGCTTTGGCAAATTTAAGAAGGCAGAGATGATGCAAGAAGCCAGCCACAGTAAGTAAGTGATTGCATGTAATAAGAGAAGCGAAGAAGCGTCGCAATAGACTACATACTACGTATAGTATGATACTATCATAATAATATAAAGAAAAACATAGTTGCAAATACGAGATAATAATATAGATTAAATTTGGTATAGTACGTTACTAGTATACAGATCTGGAGTACATACATTGCATTACAACATACATAGTACAATATATATGTAGTCATGTAGATGCCTTTCTTTTTCTGCAGTGAAGTCTGGTATAGGTAGTATGGTAAAATCAAAAAACATACAACTGATCAATCCCTTCAAGTGTTTTTTGAGAATTTTACTATACCGATTATTACCGATTTTGAGAGTCATTTCGTAGGATTACAAGGTTCCAAACTAGGGCTACTACTAGAGTATGTTTAGCATGGTGGATGTTTTCGGCACGTAATAAGAAATATTATAGTCATCTGCAGCTGCAGCACGCGTGGAAAGCCGACAGCTTGCAAGCCATCACGGAGGTTTTCTTCCAATAAGAAGACGTGGGCTAGCATTTCGCAAGACAGCGATTCACCTTCAACATACCCTTGGCCACGCGGATGTCATCGTCATTCGCGTAATTAAACTTGCGATCTGCAAGTAATTTGTCGGTATCAAAGGGAACCTCGGCAAAGCGAGCTTGTGATTGGTGGGCGGCAAGCGAGTTCTGAACGACAAAATTCCAAGCGGTCGAAGGAAACGAAGGAAAAACTCTGGAGGCGATGAACTAGGCGAGCCCGGAATCATTATTAGGATGCTCTCCAAAAACTCCTCTCGGTATGAACGACATAACTCGCTAACGCTGCTTTCCGAAATTGGGCTGCTGGGCCGTAGCCCTCAATCCAAAGCATCAATTACATGTCAGATTTTGGATCGATACTACGAATTATGAGCCACATGGCGTGAATTGGGTGGAATGGACTGGTTCACCCATGATGCGTACAGAGAAACGGCACAGTGTGCACTGGTTTTCCTTTGTCTTCCCGGTTGTTTATTTACTGCTGCTGCTACTAGTTACAATTTGTCTTATAACAATAAAAAGAAGAATGGGGTCCTATATTGCGCCGTGGCGGTTTACTTTGACAATTATTGCATTGCTATCCAACATAAAACATCCCTTAATTTATACCCTACAATTATCATTTCAGTCTCTCTTTTCCTTCAGAGGCAAGATGTGCTTAGCATCAAAGCTCGAATGTAATTTTCACCCCCGATCCCGATATATAGTCGCGATGTCTGCCTTTTCATCTCTTCAGACCTACGAGATTAATCGACTTCAGAGTATAATTCAATTGCTGTTTCCATCAACGGTTCGTGTTCAGGATGTGCAGACTCTAGATGGCCATATCCACCCTCTTCATCAACTGAAGCTGTCGAATGGGCTGCAGCTGATCTTGAAATTTTCATCACGTCCAACGACTTCTCTCCTCCGTCGGGAACGCCGTGCCCTTGAGACTGAAGCAAGAGTCCTTGCGCTCCTTGGGCAGAGCGAAAACCCATGTATTCCGCAGCTTTTTCATTTTGACCCTCTAGGAGGGTCACTGGGTTCAGCATTCCTGTTGCGGCAGTATGCCAGAGGCTCGACGGTTCTGGAGATGGAGTCACTGCTCACCCCAGAGAACCGGCAAGCTATCGATCGACGTCTAGGATTTCTGGCCAAGATGATTGGAAAGCATGTCGCTCTGTCCTTTGGTCCCCTTGAGAGGGTCGCAAATGGGACGGGGTGTCACTCCTGGCGGCAAGCATTTATCGCCCTTTTTGAAGAAGCACTTCGGGACTCTGAAGACATGTTTGTCCATCTCCCTTATGCGGAAATCCGACAACAAATCACTCGGTTATCCCCTGCGCTCGAAGAAATCACGACGCCGCAACTTGTCATTGTCAATCTTGGTCGACCCTCTGAAGTGCTCATCGATCCAGAATTAAAACAACTGTCCGGTGTCGTTGATCTTGGAAGTGCCTTCTGGGGTGACGTTCTACTTGCGGAGATCTTTGATAATCCATCATCTGCTGTCCTAGAGGGATACGGAATAAGTATATCACACAAACGGTTGGAAGGCATCCGGCTTCTCTTGTACGTACTATTCCATTCCATATTCCCTATGGCTTCATCAAGTAACCACCACCCTTCAGGTATGCGTGTTACCACTGTGTATACAGGATTGCTGAACTGTATTATCGAAACAAACATGACACAGGCGAGATAGAAACACGGAGAAGATTAATGACTATTCTCGGAATGATGGCTACCGCTAGCTCCGAATGAATATTCTTCTCAAAATAGTTCCTTTAATTTGTTCAGCTTTCCCTTCTTCGCCATTATCCTTTGACCGATCTCACATTTATTGCCTTCCATTGCCTGATGGGTTTGATTACATTATGACTAATTGTTCGCATACATCTAAGAATAGTTCCGCTTTCTTTTCATTTGCCTTGACACTCCCTGTGATATGCATTATTAGCACGTTTAATTCCTACACCAACTATATTGCTTCCCACATGATAATGAATCCACGAAATATTTTATATTGTTAGAGCCCTTGCCCTTCAATCGACAACTCCAAAATTTCTTTTTTTCTTTTTTAACCTATAGAATAGCTAATTGCAACTTATTGTTGTGTATATCGAGGCAATTTAGTTCAGCTAAAGGGGTCCTATGAACTCGGAGGCCACCTAGTCAGATTGATATCGAGGGCCGCGGGGCATGGAAAATAATCGTCACGGTCTTGGCCTTTCATTGTCTCGACTCTCTAGAGCAAAAGCTTACTAATGTAATGTTACATATAAACAATTTGAATCTAATCGGCATATTAAAGTCTGCCCCTAGCCTTATCTCCGAGTCGGTAATAAGTTTGTTACGTTTATTCACCCTCTATGTAGTCACATTGTAGGATTGTTTTTGATAGAAAGAGGTCCCGATTGTTATGTACATATGTATGTACTATCTTGGAGTCTTGTATACTTGATGGGCTTCTGCCTTGTGGCCTGGAAGCGGTGGATGACAGCAAAACACCGTCAAAAGTTTCGATGGGACCTCATACAGAACCGACACATTTCGAATTTAAACGAGGGCTCTAACGGATCTAGATGATCATCTAGATGAAATATCGTTGTTGGCTCCCACCAATGAAGCTACTGTTCGTTTATTTGTTGGAAAATTCTTCAGGCATGTGTAAGAATGGAACAAAAACATGTGGAAACAAACATTGTGTCCAACCCGCGAAGCGAAATCACGCTTGCCGCAGAGACGCAGCAGGTCCAATACAAAGGCAAATCCTACTATACTACTATGTAGTATTCTGACCAGAAAGTCGGATTATATAGTACCTAGGTATGACAATCAAAAGACGTTGACAGATTTGGTACTCTACTTTGTGAGCTGGAATACTCTACCACCTCAATGGCTCGGTTCCCCAGCCGACAATGTCTTGCCTGTTTAATTAGTGCTGTAAATCTTCAAAAATATCAGCGTTTTGTCAAGTTCACACCAACTAATAAATTATTTTTATACTCTCCAGTTGCTTCCGTCAAAAATGGCCTCCAAGGATTTAAGAACTCTACGAAGCTGGTAGAACAACCCACTCCATACCGAGTGCATCCCAAGATCTCCGTTTCCGCCATCAGGACTTCGAGTTCCTTCATGTCCGCCGGCGCATCAATGATGATAATGGATGAATCTCAAATGATCAATCTTGGCGTCGCTGGTTCACTTCTCTGCTCTTGCAGAGCGCAGGCTGCAGAAGCACATAGACGGGTTGACTGTGTCTGAGGAAATGCGTTTTCAGGTGACCTTTAACAACTGGAAAGGAATGAAGTTCCAACCCGGTGCAATGGTAGAAGTCCAAGGCACCTTGGCCGTCGAAAACGACGCCCCCATATTAAATCGGATTTTTACGATGCGCCTGTCGATCCTTTCGTCCAAACCTTGCCTACGGACATCGTCTTCGCGTTCAGCGACGTTATCTCTGTCCGCCGTATGTCGTGAATCGTTAGTGATCGGGTCCAATAAGGCATTCAATAGCCTTCTCACCTTGTCTATCCATCTGAGACCCCATTGACATTTATCGGTTCTAGTCTGCCACCGTATCCTCGCGTGGAGAACGGAGGGAGAAGCTCCTGCAACTGAGGATATCGAATTACAATGAACCCGGGTCACCTCATACCGGAAATTGCTTTACCTGGCGTTGCTATGCGTTTTTATTGGGCTGAAGATCACCTCGAAATCGACGTTCCTGCGGAATCGCCCAGAAGTTTTACTCATTGACGCGACATGCCGCTTCTCCACTTCGCTGGCGTATCTCCTTCCAATTCTCGGAAGGGTACGTCCTTCAGTATCGGCTTCTCGGAGACATGCCACAACAAGATAAGAATTATTATATTGAGTTGAGATTATCGACAAGGTACAATCCGTTGTATGTCTCATCTGAAGCCACAGCTTTACCCCAGGACCGAGAAAACCCTGTACTTTTTCTGAGAACCTCAGCCGCCAAGCTTACAAAAGATGTTAGCTTATACATTTCGACTAACTTTCTACTTTAGGTCGTTGAAACGGTTCCGGAGCGCGACGGTCTCCGTCGCTGGCGAAAAAAGACCCGGCGTCAATCGAGCCCGGATCTCGACACGGTGCCAGCTGTTGGGAGAATTAGGGGGGTGATAATGGGGTGTGCTAGGATGTATCATAGAAGCCTCGATTGCGAGGCTGGAAAGAGATACCTTTCCTCTGGGCAATTGATGATATGGTACCTTTGTCATTCCCTGGCCCAAGCGCGGAAGAGGCCTATAAACCCATTTACCTATTGTGGAGTCTGGTGCTGGCTCCGCCTCTTCTCTAGACGTTTCACCTGATGCAAGGTCGTCACCTTATCATAGTTCCCTCGGTATCATATGTAGATCTATGTAAGATCATTCATCACGATAGCGCGGTCCGCTGATCAGCGCTAGATTAGGTCGCAGATCAATCTTGGCATAACTAACTATGTATGATGTATCATACCCTGACCTGCGACCACAATAAAACCGCAATACTATGATGATATCATAAGGACTTTGCTGAGGTAACCAATAATAAGTTGTATACTGTAACATCCCTGCATACCTAGGTACATTCCTTTTATCCTAGGTAGTTGCGGATCCGGAAGTGTGCCCCGCAAAGCCTCATCGAATTCCACTCAACTTTAATCCGTCACAACATCTAGAAGGATGGCTCACTTTCTAAGATCCAAGCAAGCTGGCATTCAAAAGGATTTATCAGATGGACTCCTACCGGACCTTTTTATACTAGACGATGTACGTCGAGTCATGTCTCTTCGTGCTGCTGAAACGGTCAGCAATCTCTGCGGACAACCCAAGGGCTAACATGGCTTATTAGGTTGCTCGATATGGCATCACCTCCCAAATAAGTGCTCTCGCATACGATCCTGTTCAGTCTCTTCTCGCTGTAGGGACTAGCGATACCGAATATGGAAGCGGGCAGATCTATGTCTTTGGACAACGCCGTGTCTGTGTCGTCTTCTCTTTCCCGCGAAAGGCGTCCGCTAAACTCCTCCAATTCTGCGGCGACAAGCTCATCAGTGCTGATTCTAAAAATGACGTTTCCATATTCTCGCTCGAGTCAAAGCAGATGCTCACATCCTACGCCCCCCCAAGTTATGTTACGTCGTTGGTCACTGATCCGACCCTTGACTACGCATTAATTGGCCTCCAGAATGGTATGTGTCGAGTAATGCTGGGGAAATACAATTGCTTATGCGGTGTTAAGGTGATGTCATTGCATACGACCTTGATCGTCGCAATTTAACCTCTTTCAAAATACCAAATCTTTGGAAGGAGCGAAATCCACGATCACGGCTTGTTCCTGTTGTCTCCTTGGCTTTTGAGCCCCGCGATATTGGCAAACTTTTGATCGGATACCCGGAAGGAGCCGTGATATTTTCATTTAAGCAAAATATAGCAAGTAAATATTTTGAATACGAAGTCCCAAGCGGTGCTCCTGGTGGTGACTCAGACCCATCATTGTGGCGTGACGTACGCAAGCCCAAATTGACCAAAGCATTATGGCATCCGACAGGGACCTTTATCCTGACTGTCCACGAGGATTCGAGTTTTGTGTTCTGGGATGTTAAAGATGGTCGGGTGGTAATGGCTAGAACAGTCCAAGATACCTTTGTCGACAAACCCGGAAGTCGTCCGGCGAGTTTGGGATCGAACTCGGGGACATTTTCTCTCAAAGAACCCATCTTTCAAATTGCCTGGTGCGCAAAAGAGAACCCGGATGATACGGGACTTTTGATAGCGGGTGGTCGCTCAACGACCGAGAAAACTAAGGGATTAACGTTCTTCGACCTCGGCCTGACTCCGAACTACCAAACTTCTTCGTGGCAGATACTCACGAAATATTTCGAGACCCCAAAACGCCAAAACGATCTTCCAACGCCTCTGGGAGCAGAGGTTGTCGATTTCTGCCTTATACCTCGGTCCTCCCCTTATTACGCCGGTGCTCAGGATCCTATCGCTGCCGTCTCATTATTATCTTCTGGGGAACTAATTACTCTTAGCTTTCCGAGTGGTCATCCCATTACTTCGACAAACATGCTTCATGTTTCGCTCTCTTTCGTCCATCCTTTTGTCAGCAAGGTTGTCTTGACTGCCGTCAGCCGGTCAAATTGGCTTGGGCTGAAAGAAAAAAGGTCACAAGGCCCAAGGTTCTTAATGGGAGGAGCTAAAGCTAAAAGAAATTTGAAACGTTTCGAAGACCGTAATATTGCCTTAACTGCTCATGCCGATGGGATTGTACGTCTGTGGGATGTTGGTCACGACGATGAAGTAGAAAATGCAGATGTGATCCAAGTGGACCTACCTCGAGCAGTTGGCGGCGAAGGAAATACTGAGATAAACCATTTGTCGTTCGCTGGTTCGGCGGGCGAATTATCTGTTGGCCTTAGGGATGGTGAAGTCGTTATATTTAGGTGGGGGCGAAATCAGAATTCTGGTCAAGAACTTCCGGCTGTCCTTAATCAGGGCCCAGGTATCCTGACAAATATTACCCAGAGAACTGACCCAGGATTAAAAGAAGGTCTATTACCCTTAACATTGATGAATATGCAGCAAGGACCCGTCACTGCCCTCAAGCATAGTGATGTTGGGTTTGTTTGTGCAGGATACGAAGGAGGGGGCTTGGCCATGGTTGATCTCCGCGGACCTGCGATCATTTATACCGCAAACATGAACGAGTTCTTAGTGTCAAATAAACGATCCAGTATTAGAAGAAGTCGAAGTAAAGAAGGACCACCGCCGGAATGGCCTTCCTGTATAGAATTTGGTGTACTGACGTTGGAAGGAGACGGTACAACCACATATCTATTTTTCTCGACCGCGACGCTAACATCTCTTAGATTACTCAAGCATCTGCTGTTTTGTTGGTACAAACAGGGGAAATCTAGCCACGTTCAAAATATTGCCCGCTGGAAATGGCACGTATTCGGTATCTTTTGTTGGAGCAACGTCGCTCGACGGCAAAGTCATCAACATTTCCCCCATCGATGCAGATTCGGGGAACCCTGCTCTGGCTACACCGGCAGCTGTCTCCAAACTTGGAGCGGCGTCAAAGGCGAATGGAGTCGTTGTCGCAGTAACTGAAACGAGTTGTAGGATTTTTAGACCTCCTACCTCTAAGGGAGCACAGAAAACATGGGATGATGTTCTATGCGATTCCGCTGCCGTAGTGAAGACGGAGGGCCGAGGTTATAGCATTGTTGGGTTATTTGGTGATGGCAATGCACGAGCATATTCTATTCCTGGCTTGAAAGAGATTGGACGAACCAAGGTAGATAATATCTTGGATATGAGCCGACTACATGACACATTAATTTCGCCGACGGGTGAGGTTATGGGCTGGGTTGGCCCGTCAGAGGTTGCAATACTAAATGTTTGGGGCACTGGGATTAAATTGTGCGTGGTGTTGTGTACTGTAACCGCATTCAACTGACAATATCACAGGAGACTATCTGAAGACAGGCTCTTCAATGTTGAGGCCCCCGTTCCTCCACGGCCAACGATATCAAACTTGCAATGGATTTCCGGCACTCAATACATCTCACCTGCTGACTTAGACATGCTGAGTAGGTCGCCTGATTATTCCATTTTAGCTCCTTCAAATCTACCGTACCGTGAGGGCATTTACTAATTAAATATTCTAGTCGGCGGTCCAGATAGGCCACCATCAGAGCGTATGATGGAGCAGCTACGCCTCGATGAACAGGAACGACGGCAGGCTGCTCGAGAGGGCCGTCCAGTAAATGATATGACTACTAAAAACGAGGGCTATTTGGCATATATGCAACGACAAATGCAAGAAAGGACACAGAAATTAGGGCTCGTGGGAGATAATATGGATAAGCTCGAAGAAAATAGCAACAGCTGGGCTAATGATGTGAACAAATATATATCAACTCAAAAGAGAAAAGCTGTACTCGGCGGTAAGATTTTTTATAAATATCTATCCTACATTGCTCATCCGAATTCAAGCTAATGAAACCAAATAGCGCTAGGTTCAAAGTTCGGTTTATGAAACGGACCTCAAGTTTCACATTCTTTTCATTTCCTTTACGTTAAATCTATGATAGTGTTTCGACGGCGTGGCTTTATGTACTTATCTTAAGATTTCGATACACAAACAATTAAGGCATCTATGTAGGTCAAAGTCTCTTTTCAAGGACTCAACAATGATGCTGGAGTTCTTAGAATTACGATAACAATTATGCATATTCTATAATAGCGAGAAGTTTCCTGTCTAGAGCCCATCACTGAAAATTAAATCTCATACCTAGGTATGCATACAACCTCCCGCGGCCTATGATAGCCAGACTTTGCTTGGAAGAACTCATTTGTTGGCGCTGAAAATTTCTTGTAGACTGTAATAATATATCTCTTATTCGCGACTTCTCTGAAACAAAAGCAGTGGACATGCAAAGGCGATTATTAACCGCGACCGCGACCGCGTCCGCGTATCCGCACGGGACAAAGGCAAGTGAAAACAATTGCGATTCGCGGTAGATCCTTTTCCGAATGGTTTCTTTGATTATGATAACTCATAAGTGCTGGAAACGGCATTGTTGAGTTATGTAGGTACTTCCAGCGAAAATAGGATGGCGGAGTTGCAGGATGATCTTGCACAAAGCGATGTTGTACATAGACTTGGAAAAAAAGACCATTCAAAATATATATAACTCTTTTTGGGAAAATAAGGGAGGGCGTACAGAGACTAGGCTGATGGGTAATTTTTGATACTAGTGAGGCCTATGACCCCTACTAATTAAACATTGCTTGGTGGGTATGTCGAAAATATGTTGAGATGTCCATGTTAATGAACCATAAACCGTTTTAAGGAAACCCAAAATTGAACGATGAGAAGATGAGTGGACAAGGAATAGTTCAGTGCACCATCTGCTCGGGGTGATGCTGTTGCTGAGCCGCGCCATCAGGTTTTGCGTTATCTGTTTCATCCTTCGTCTCAGCGTCGTCAGCCATTTCAACATCTTCATCGCCGTCCCCTTGCTCATCCTCTTCCAACTCCTCTTCTGAGCTTTCACTTTCGGCCTCTAGATCTTCACTTCCAGCATCGGAATCCTCCTCTTCTGCCGCGCGCAAAGTACCAGGGCCTTCCACTTCCATTTCTTGGTCTTCGCCAGACCCCTGACGGTCTACATCCTCAAGCTCTTTTATGAGAGCCGCCTCTAAGTCAACTTCTTCGGCACCGTAAGCTGCTCCATCATCGTCAAGAACATCAGCTTCAGGTTGCTCCGGTGGGTATTCAGCAGGGGCGGCTTCCTCCGAGTCCCTGGGGTGCATGGTTAGTTTTCATTTCTCGTGCCATTATTCGATGAAATACGCACCACTTAATGGCGAACCTTGTAACTCTGGGTTTTTCGGCAAGCACATTGCGACGAACCCTCTCAATTATTGGCTTTGCAGGAGGATCTTGATTCAATTCCTCGGAGTCATACTCATTATTCACATAGTAACCCACACGGACAAATTCTCTGCCGTCATAGCTACATGTGAGCAAAATCACGGTGACCCCTAGGATCTCAGAAGCAGGGATTCGCTTCAGATCTGGAGGATCGGCTTCAAAAATGAATTTATTGACCCCAACGGGGATTGGCCCAACAAGCAGAGAATCAAGCTCTTGGTCATGCTCGGATCTAGAGAATCAGTAAGGTCAAGCGATTGAACCGACGATCAACTTACGAGGTCGCGGAACCAACATAAGTAAGCTTCCATTCCAGATCTAGGATCCATCAGCAACAGAAGAAAGGATGTAACAGGCGTTCGATTGGGTTACCTTTTTGAAGTTGCTCGAGACACTCAAAGGTGATTTCAAACTCATAAGGAGAAAGAAATGGAGCTGGGTTATTAACAATTTTCACACCTAATAACGAGACGACAGACATTGTGATGAAGATGTTCTCAAGATAGTACAAAATGTCGCGTCAATCTCAGGCCAAAAATGCTTTATGCGTCAGATCACGATGGTAGGAATTGATGGTAGGAAGGGAAGTGAGCCTCTAGTTATCACACAAAACGCGTACGCGACGCCATAATAAATAAACCGCGTTTCTGCGTCGGAGCCTTCGTTCTCCGATGCCGAAAACGGCTGGGTTTCTGAAAGCCTGAGGCACTACAACTGCGCAACATTCTGGTTATCACGTGACACAACTAATCTCCTGTTTTAACGCGGAGCTTTGTCAAGGTTATAATTTTTTGAGCTACGGTACAAAGAAGTCAACCGCCACAAAGGCCATTTTTTATCGACAACACAGTGAAATGTTGTCGGAGTAGACTCGTCCTCTTCTTCTTTGACAATCATCGTCAAATCTGTAAAGGTTAGGCGTCTCCTTCGAACGCGACGGAAAGGTAGAATTCTAACTACTTAGTCGTCAAGATCACGGACTCTTGTTTACATTTACCGCATCCTACCTTGTCATGGCAGAGGATGATGGCGAGACAGCGTTTTTCCAAGCCCAGTCAATGAATACAGAGTATATGGGCTATGATGAGGATGGGAGGCAAGGGGCAGATATTTCAGACTCAGATGATTATGATCCTTCGAAAACGCTCCAAGATCAATACCCTGCTCCTTTGACGTATTCTAAGCCTGATGTGCAAAACCCAGCTTCACTTTCTGTATCGCCAGCTCCACGATCTGCAAACGAAGCTTCTGTGTCCCAAGAGGTGGATCAAACCCAGCAGCCTACTGACCAATACCCTTCCCAGACCCCTTCAAGGGCAGAGTCGAGCGCTTCAGCATCAGTGCCATTATCTAATGTTTATGTACATCCCAAGACCCGGACGGTAGGAGGCTTTGTTGTTGAGGATGACGATGAGGATAATAAGGGTGAAACAGAGTATGAGCCGCCGGCTGTGCTGGGGGGCGAGGAGGGTGTTGGATCTGTTTCTACAAGCATGCCTGAGCATCCCATCTCTGAAAATGCAAATGAAACTGTTTCTTCCTCTGGTGTATCAATACAACCCCCTGCGCCAGACATGGCCAGCTCCAAAGACGTGTCCAATAGTTCTTACTCTCCTACCGTTCCTGTTGCTTCTCAAAATGATGCTTCTTTTATTCCTGGTGAAAGATTGTACAGTGTACAGGCCTCCCATGTTGGCAATATTACCGATAGCCCTGCACCAACCCCACCAAATAATGTTGCATCTACATCTAGAGGTAGGCTGCCTCATGATCGTGTCGGGATTTTGGAGGACAGGATTAAAGAGGACCCTCGTGGCGATACCACTGCATGGCTTGAACTCATTGGCGAGCACCGAAGCCGCAACAGAATCGACAGCACTCGTGAAGCCTATGAAAGATTTTTTAAAATCTTCCCTTCAGCCGTAAGTTTCCCGGCGATCTATCTTTAGTCGAAGATAAAGCTTACCGGTAGCAGGCCGAACAATGGGTTGCGTATGCGAATATGGAATCCGAAAATAATGAGCTTTACCGTCTTGAACAAATCTTTAATAGAACGCTTCTAACTATTCCTAATGTTCATTTGTGGTCTGTATACCTTGATTATGTCCGTCGTCGGAACCCCGAGACAACGGATCCGAATGGGCAGGCAAGACGAATCATTTCGTCCGCGTATGATTTAGCTATCCAAAATATGGGAATGGACAAAGATTCTGCGTCTATTTGGACAGATTACATTGAATTCTTACGGTCAGGTCCGGGGAATATTGGGGGCTCCAATTGGCAAGATCAACAGAAAATGGATATCCTACGCAAAGCATATCAGAAAGCGATCTGTGTTCCTACACATGCTGTCAATATGTTGTGGAAGGAGTATGATCAATTCGAGATGGGTCTTAATAAACTAACGGTAAATATATTATTGCCAGCTAGAATACATAAACCCATGTGCTAACACTGGTACTTTACCATATCAGGGTCGGAAGTTTGTGCAGGAGCGATCCCCTGCGTATATGACCGCTCGCAGTTCCTATACAGAATTACAAAATATTACCCGGGACCTAAATCGTACAACTTTACCTAGGTTGCCTCCCTTACCTGGATCTGACGGTGACGATGAGTTCAATCAGCAGGCCGATATATGGAGGCGGTGGATCAACTGGGAAAAGAGTGACCCCTTAGTTCTTAAAGAAGAGGATTTGGCTGGTTACACGGCTCGTGTATTGTATGTTTATAAGCAATCGTTGATGGCCTTGAGGTTCGTGCCTGAGATCTGGTTCGAGGCAGCAGATTTCTGCTTCCAGCATGATATGGAGTCAGAAGGCAATGAATTTTTGAAACAAGGGATAGAAGCTAATCCAGAGAGCTGTTTACTTGCTTTCAAACGTGCTGATCGACTTGAAATAACAACTGAATCCGAACAGGATGCAAAGAAGCGCGGGACGAAGGTGAGAGAACATTATGACAAGCTTCTTGACGCGCTTTATGACTTGATCGCAAAGGCACGCTCACGTGAGTCGCGAGATGTTGCTCGTATTGAGGAGAACTTTTTGAGCATGCAGGTCGACGATCGACCTGTTCAAGAAGATGATGACGAGGAGGAGCGTGGAAGCGAAGAAAAAGTGAGAGACTCGGAAAAGAAAAAACAAATTGACGCTGTACGAAATGCACATGCTGTACAAATTAGTATGCTTTCGAAAACCATTTCATTTGCATGGATTGCTTTGATGCGTGCAATGAGACGTATCCAGGGGAAAGGCAAACCTGGTGAGATGGCTGGCTCGAGACAGGTCTTTGCGGATGCTCGCAAAAGAGGTCGCATTACTAGCGACGTCTATATTGCCAGTGCCCTCATCGAGTATCACTGTTACAAGGACCCTGCTGCAACAAAAATCTTTGAACGTGGCGCAAAACTTTTCCCTGAAGACGAAAATTTCGCACTCGAGTATCTAAAGCATTTAATCGACATCAACGACGTTACCAGTAAGTGTTGCTCCCTTTTACTATTCTTCTTTTAATACCAACCTTCCTTATAGATGCGAGAGCCGTGTTTGAAATGACTGTTCGAAAGCTGGCTTCCAACCCTGATAGTGTCCCGAAAGCAAAGCCTATATTTGCCTTTCTCCATGATTACGAGTCTCGATATGGTGATCTTGTTCAAATAATCAACCTTGAGGCTCGCATGCGAGAACTTTTCCCAGATGATCCTACCCTTTCCCAATTTTCGCATCGCTATTCAACTCCCACCTTTGATCCTACTGCGGTGAAGCCTCTCATATCACCGTCACAAGTTAGATCAAAATTGCCATCATCCGACCAAGCGCTGTCCGTTCGTGATACACCAACCCCACGATATCCTGACATCCCGTCCACAAACTCGCCAAAGCGGCCTTTTCCATTAGACGAATTTGATGACGAACTAAGTAGACCCCGCAAGTTCATTCGAGCCGACTCCCCACTCAAGGGCAACGCGGGACGGCGATTAGATCTACAGAAACGGACTCAACAGGTGAATGGCGGTGTCCACACTGGGGGACAATTCAGACCCCAGGCTTCAGCGACTCCTCTACCCCGGGATATTGTTTATCTTTTAAGCATCATCCCACCGGCATCTGCCTATAACGTAGGGAGGTTTGTTCCGGAAAAAATAATAGAGCTTATTCGCAGAGTTGATATCCCTTCATCTATATCGCAGCTTCGGCCACCGCCACAGTCAGTGCACAACATCGGGATACCAATTGCTGGAATACAACCGTATACCAGTAAGTCTTAATTTCCTTTTTGGACTTCGCACATATTCATGCCAATATTACCTTTTTTTGAAACATACATTTGGATGCGTATCTTGGATATCCTCATTAATCTTCAAATCTTCTCCAGGTGGCTATCCCCCAGGACCGTAATCATATTCTTCCTAGCTCGTTACTTCTCATCGCCTGCCAAGGCTGTTGGTCGCCAATCCAAATATATATGTACATAGGCCTATATCCACCTTTGTCATTGAATTTTCATTTTCACTACACGACTTGCCAAAACGTACCTATTCCAGTGCATAAAATTCTCGCATGCAAAAGCTAGGGCGTTATGACCAAATACCGTTGATTGGGCAGAGGGGTAACGGGGGACAAAAAATTTTTAAGTGAAATAATAATTATTATCCTTGGGTTTGATCCTTTTATAGCCCTATAATGGATATCTTATAGTCTCATGTGAAAGCTTGCTCATATGATACCATCACAAGTTCACGACAAGGTAGATAACAAACCTCTTATGGCCACATAGCAATATGCCCTCAGGCTGATCTTCCAAGCTATCCACCGGCAGCGGTAAATATAATCAATAGACATAGATTCAAACTATAGGTAGTAGTGTTTCTTTCCAGTATCTTCACATAGTGACAGACATTCACCTATAATACATATTACCTATGTAGGTATCCATTCCATTACATAAAACCATTGGACTAAACATAAATAAAGTGTGCTTCTAGTGTAGGATATGCACAGGATACATGACACATGTATGCATTTTAGATGCACTCTAGTCGAGTATCTAGTTACATATGATACTAATGTATTCGAATTCCACCGAGCCCAGAGGGCATTATCAGCCACCAGTTCTGAGGACCGAGGTAATAAACTCGTGTTAGTATATAGATTTCTTCATCATCAACCTGTAGGCTGTACCAGTAGTACCATGTACGGTCGATAGGTTGGACCTGTGATATATATATATATATCCCTCGTATAAGGCGTCCGTATGTCTTTGTCTTCGTCTTCACAATTGCTTTGGGACATGATATCTTGCTAGGATAAAGTGGCAAACTGCAGGATCAACGACGGGGTTTTCGAATGTGGGTGTAGTCGTGTGGTGGCTGCATATGCATACTGCAAGCGAATAAATGCCTACTCGGTAGGACGGGTAATTAAACATCCCAGGACCCAGAGCGCATTTCGGCGTACGTCAACAGCTATGACGCGCCTGAAGTAATAATTAGGTGCGGAGCTTTCTTTCGGATTCAAAATCCGGACCTATGGAATCGTGTGTCGTTGGATTTGTCAGATCCTCCACACGGACCACACCTTATTATCAACCCTGAATTCAACGGCAGTAAAATCCCCATATCCATGGAGCTCGAAGCTATTGCTGTTTGCTCTCCATGAAATGGTGCCTTTTAACATCATAAAAAGGTAAAGGCCATAACTGATCGTCTATCGTCGCTTACTTTAATGGAGCAATCTGAATCGAGCGAAGCCAACCACCTGTATGCATATGCTATCTAGGTATGTACTATGTAGGGTCTGAGGCACTGAGACTAATGGGTATGCTTGACACATTCGAATTAGTATTGAATTTCTAATGATTCATGATTCATGCCTTGCAAGTAGCGGATTCCGTTGATTGCTTCGTAACAGTGTACCAGGTTGTATTTTGAAAAGGTATTGAGCTTCATTACTGTAGAACTCAGCGTTGTTCCTTCAAAATAACCATCTCTTTATTGGTAGGTTCAGAACCCCCTTTGAAGACGTTTCACCACACCAAGGATACCTAATGGTTCCCCCGGTGGAGATATGGTGGCCGATGGTCATACGAAGCCTTTATAAAGAGAAAGGTTTGAAGGATTCATGTATCAAATAGGCAGCCCTTGACGAAGAATCTGTCTGATTAGAATAGGTTCGTGCAACTGCCAACCATGCAAAGGGGTATCTCACCTATTTCGCATAGCACAAGTAGGTTGGCTTGCCCAGTTTGCAGCTTTGAAGACAACATGCACTCAATTGTTTAGGAATGAATTGAACACAGGTCCTTGCTTCCGCTTGATAATGATCCAGTTGTATTGTGAGGAAAAAGAGTTGACAATAAGGAGGACTTGTAAGTTTAACCTTTACCATTATGTGATTCAAACTTACCAAAATTTCATAGCAGAGTTCACACCAAGCCTATTATATATGTTAGTAATGTATAGTGGATGGCCTATTCATAAAATAGAGCAATGATCTAGACCAAAGGGGGTGAACTCCTGGTAAGACAACGAAACATAACCAAGATGAACATCAAGTTCCCCTCTTAAGCCGAGAGTGTGCAACTTCATTCACAGGAGAAACCATTTGTTTACCAACAATGTTCTGCATTTCAGGGTGCTGCTCATCATAAATGATTTATCCACCTTCTACTTCAGTCATCTAGGAACAAGTATGTTTTTGCATCCTACCTAGGTAGGTACTCTTCACTGTTGTTGGAGACAACCCCTAGTTCTGAAAAGAAAATACAGCTTTGGCAATGGTTCGACATTGGATGCATTCAGGTATTACCTAGGCACAAGTGATTATTAATAATAATTAAACACATCTTTTATTTATTATTAGACTTTCCCAAACTTACTTCATGCTTAGTCGTGATAGGGTGATACGACACATGCAAATATCTAACCAGTTTTGGCTTTTGGCTCTGTCCATTTCCTAGCCAACCTGGGCATCAGATGATGATACTGGTAGCGAACGTCTTCTAGCGTTTGTCTGTATCATAGCGACTCATAGTAGTATGTGCCATTGTATCTAAAAAAAATGTCCTGATGTGAGCAACTTCTGAAAGCCACACCCAGCAAGGGAAGACTGATCATCTCAAAAGAATCATCAATTCTGTCCCAAACACACACAAGGTAGCTCCTCACCTATCCATTTTGTGCTTTCTATGACCTTTTCCTTCTTGTTGTGAACTTGAAGCCTCTGCCATAGACAATTGGAACCCTTCTCACAATACTATGAACAGCTGTGTATCGTATCCACTGTTGCTTGCATAGTATTGCTGTATTGCTGATCTCCCTTTCGTGCATGTGACTTCTTTCCCTCCTTCCTTCCTTCCTTCCTTCCCTCTTTTCCTTTCCCTTCTTTCCTTTCTTTCTTCCTTCAGTACACATCCCTTCTTTTCTTCCTTCAGCTTCTTTTCCTTATCCACGATCTTCTCGTAAACCCACTCCTTTCCACCTGCTCATCAGCTTTCATAACTTGTTCTATCCATCTTCTTTCATCTCTCACTGGTTTGGTCTCTTCTAACACCCTCATCTAGACAACAGCACTCTAATCAAAGGGTCAGAATCCTTTCTCTCATTCTTTTCTTGATAATTATCCACTCAATCTCAGGTGCTTACTTGTCCCCATTTCTCAGGTGGCCTGCTTCCATTTCCAGCCCATCTGGTGATTTGCAGGTATGTTGCTTCAAGGTGTTCTCGTTGTTGAAAATGGCCCCAAAGCCAACACTCTCTCATACCCAAAACACAAGCTGTTTGAGGTGATGTAGAGCCTCTTCTATTCTGTCCCACGAATAATAAAGGGCTCAATCGAAATCTTCAACGCATTGTCAATATTCTGCAACCCTTTGTGTATTTCTGGTTCCTCTTTTAGCTACGCCAATAATATTTTTGAGATGGATGCTTACTTTTACATTTCCTAGACCTCCCGCTGTGCTTCGCTGATTGTTACGCGATAACAAGTCAGACTTGATGGCTACTCCTGGGAGAAATCCACCCAGCTCCCACGCAGGCAGTCCACAGCTGCGAGTGCAGTCTCCAACACGCATGCAGCCTCAAGCAGGGCAGCGTCCCACAGGGGATCCCGCCCTGGACCGCCCAAAGCTGGTGACAGACACGCTCAAGAACATAGATATCCCCTATGGAGCGTTTTCAATCAATAACGAGGTACGTTGATTGTTTTTTCTAGTAATTTATTAATTGCTTTATTTATTTTTTCTCCTTTCTTTCAACATTTACTTGCTCTCTTCAAGTTCGGATCTTTCCAGTGATGGGATGGCTAGTATTCACCAACTAGCTGCCTCTTTACCCCCGCAAATATTCACATACCGTCATACCCTTAGGGTGAAGGGAAATTTCACCCATTGTTCACCCTGTTATTCACCGCTTTCCCAGTTATTTAACCATCCTTTCTTTCCTGTCTGAATCTCCTCCCCCCCCAATTTTACCTCAACATCTGCACTCTTTTCCTGTCATCTTAACCCCCCTCAAAACTATCCTTATCCCTAAACAAGCCTTACCTTTGCTGCACATATCGTGTTATCATGTTTTCCACGGCGGATCTCATTGGAGATTTTCGTTTTTTAAATCTTCGTTCGACTGAAGATATCGCAAAGTATGAAGTACCGATCAAGACTGTTCCCCGGCCGGGGTTCAATTCTACCGGCACGGAGGTAGAGCTGATGATCAACGCTTTCCCCATAACAACATACCCAAGCCGAACTATATACCAGTATGATGTGAGTACCTTCTCCTCCATTCATTGAGTGTGCAAGCCACTTACATGATGGTAAGGTAACCGTTGGAGATGGCACTGCGAAACGAGCTCTTATCAAGAAAGTCTGGGCTTCTAACGCTCGAAAAACGAAGCTTCAGAAGATGATTTTTGATGGAAACAAATTGGCCTGGTATGCAGAATATCCTGGAATAAATTCTACTCGCAGCTAACATGAGCAGGTCTTTGAATCAGTACAAAGAAGTCATCAATATCAACGTTGACCTCGATGCTGAAGACGGCCGCCCACCTGGTCGCAAATCCAATGAGTTTCGCTTGGTTGTTCGCTGTGTCAAAAAGGTGAATTTGACGGCCGTGGAAGCTTGGCTAAATGGCCGTGCGTCCTTTGATATTTCTGTCCTCGAAGCGTTAAGTAAGTGACTCCCATTCGCCCTTGATGGTGCGAAAAAGATCACTAATATGCTCAGACTTCCTTGACCATTTGTTGCGAGAATATCCCAGTCAAAAATTCCTAGCCATCAAGCGATCCTTCTATGATCAGAAGGGCCAGATCTATGACCTGAATGATGGTGTCATTGCGCTTAAAGGGATCTATCAGGCCATCAAGATGTCTCATGTAAGTAAATCCAGCATCTAGGGAGTACTATTATAGTAACAATGGTAATAGCCCGGTGGTCTTGTTGTCAACGTCGATGTGTCAAATACCGCATTCTGGGCGCGTATCTCTATCATGGGATACGCTAGAGCTGCCCTAAAGGCATCTGACATTCGCGAGGTCGGCCATCGGTGCAAAGCCATAGATGACGGCTATGGTGGAGTTACAGAGTCGGAACCGTTTATGATTGTCCATAACCGCATTCGAAAACTAACCGTCAGACCTCATTACAAAGGCTGCCCTGTCGAAAATCAAAACTTCACCGTCAAGGGGCTCGTCAATGCAGATTGTCGGCGGTTCACAATCGACTACAAGGATCGGGCTACCGGAACAGTGGAAAAATTGAACCTCGAGCAGTACTTTAGGAAACGCTATAATGTGATTCTAGAGTACCCAGAACTACCTGTCGTTGAAATGATGAAGAAGGAGATTTATTATCCCATGGAATTTTTGGTCATCGAAGGACTTCAGCGATACCCATGGAAGCTCGATGAATATCAGACTGCACATATGATCAAAGTCGCTGTTAGCCGGCCAGCTGAGCGCCTGAAGGCTATTCAACAATCGAAGGCGGCATTGGATCATCAGAATGACCCCGTTCTAAAGACTTTCGGCCTTAAGATTGAAAGCCAAATGCTTCGGACCAAAGCACGAGTCCTCCCTAATCCAGAAATCGAATTTGGTGGAAACCAGCGACACAATCCAGGTATAAGTGGCCGCTGGGATCTCCGTGGTAAGAAATTCTTCAAGCCAAACCGCTGGCCTCTTGACTCGTGGGGTGTCGGCTATTTCCCAGGCAAGAGGAATGCAGTCAATCGGCCTCAGGTCGAGGCTTTCTGTGATAATTTCATGAAGGGGTACTCTGGGCATGGTGCCGCCATTGGGACAAGGCCACTTATTGTGGAGCTAAAGGAAGATGTCGGCGACGCTATTAAGCGACTTTATGAATCAACTAAACAAAAGTTCAAGCGGGAGCCACAACTTTTCCTGATCATTGTTCCTGACAGGAATTCATTCACCTATCTTCGAATTAAAAAGTCCTGCGACTGTCGTTGGGGCGTTGCTTCCCAGGTGCTCCAGTCAGGGCATGTTGTCAAAAACATGGCTCAGTACATTTCAAATGTGTCGATGAAAGTCAATGCTAAGCTTGGAGGCTGTACTGCTCGTGCCGTTTCAAAGGTACCTCAAGGGGCTTTGAAGCCCGGATCCATCATTATTGGAGCAGATGTCTCCCATGCTTCGCCCGGAAGCGTTGCTCCGTCCATGGCCGCCGTATCCGTGTCTATTGATCCATATGGCTCGCGGTATTTGGGAGCTTGTGAGACTAACCAAGAGCGGGTTGAAATAATAAACCCAACAAACATTCATGCGATGTTGACACCGCTTATCCGTGAGTGGATGTCCAATGTTGGCCAGGGGCGTGCCCCCGAGAATATTTACTACTTCCGCGACGGCGTTTCTACCGGTATGTTTAGTCAGGTTCTCGACGTCGAGGTGCCACATATCAAAGAAATCATGGCTAGAGTGACCGATAGCAAATGGAATGGGAAATTTACCGTTGTGATCGCCAATAAACGCCACCACATTAGGGCATTCCCTCGCGCAAATGACCCGAAAGCATCTGATCGTTTCGGAAACCCAGTCCCTGGAACTCTCATTGAAAGGGACGTAACGAGCCCCCACGACTGGGATTTTATTTTGTACTCTCATGTCGCCTTGCAAGGCACGTCTCGTCCAGTTCACTATCATGTCATCCTTGACCAAATCGGGCATCAACCACACCAGTTGCAAAACATGATCTATGATCACTGCTATCAATATATGCGATCAACAACGTCTGTTTCGCTATGTATGTTGATCCACTGCACCCTTTCAATCCTTGACACAACTGACTTTTCAAATAGTTCCCGCAATCTATTATGCACACTTGATTTCTAACCGAGCCCGTACACATGAGAATGTCCCCGCAAGCTCTGGACCGCGCAGTGGACCTGAAATCAAACTTACGGATCCGAAACCGAAACATCGGCCAATCGAACCTCCACGCCTGCTTCGGATGCACGAAGAAAAGGGATCGACGAATCGACTGCCTTGGAATATGTGGTACATTTAGACACAATATCTAGTCCGCCCTCCATCACTTCTCTCCAGGGCAAGACAATTGTTCGCGGTGTACGACAAAGCTAACTGCAGAAAGGTTGTTCATATTGTTTTAACTGCAAAGAATTCTAGTGTTGCCATCTTGGCTTGCGACATCATGTGGATTGGAACCGTTTGGGCCTTCTCGGGGACTGAATGGATCTAGCCTAACATGGTGCCCACCACCGAGAGACCGAACTGTAATCTCTTCGGATTGATATCGGATAGGTACTAGGTAGCCGTTCTTAGCAGTATCAGATAATACAATTCGGATTTCAATATTCTCAGAGCTGTATCTCGCTATGTAGTATTTGCGCCCTCCTTCGTGGCATCAAAGGTGGTATCTAGACATGAGGTCGTCGCCTTGAACGATAGGCCGTAGATCATTAAACTGCAGCCATGCAATCAATATACAAAATTCATATACTGCCGCCTATACACCAGTAAACTGAAACGAGACCTCGTTTCATTGAAACCGGTCAACTGAGTTGTTTATGTTTCATTGGAATTGTAGTTATTATAATTATTGAAACCTCATGTTTGCGCACCTCTTTGAAATTACCTCTCGTGATCTGCAGCTTTTTGTAACAGGGCTCAGTCAATGAAGAAATGATCTTATTGGCAGCTAGTATATATACGAATATACAAAGGTGAGGAAAGGAAAGAAAGAAAAAAAAAAACTTGGAAGACTTTGATTTTATCCAGATGGTTAGCGCAGGCGGGTGGCTGCACTGCCACTAGAGCATGGGAGCACTGCCACTACTAAAGTAGTGTTTGTCTCAGTCAGCAGTGTCCAAAAAAAATTCAGCTTATGTACGTATGATAGTATGTTGAGGTAAAAGCTAATAATATTACTAAACTAACTAGAATTGAAGGAGGAGATAGGTTTTAAAGGAGCCTAAAAAAAGCACGACTCGGATTCTACAATTTCATTTCTATGATGTTAAACTTAAGGGACACAAGGTCATCGGGGTAGACCTCTGATATTTTTTGGAGGCCAATAGTCTCAGAAGCTCAGACCACACATTCTTTTTGGTTTTGGACTCCTTTTTTATCGAAACAGGCAAAGCGCACCCAAGCCCGCTGCCGCCGAAACAAGTATAGTGACTAGTCCTGGACCCACACCCTACAAAGCATGGCCCACCACTAAGNNACTAAGCTCAAAAGAAATCACCATCCATTATAGCGGCCCACTAAACTCTTTTGAAATCACCATCCATCGAAGAGCTCGGTAGTAGAGTTGGTACAGTCATGCATACATTAAAATCTGGCAAAAAATCCGAAGGTGGTCTGAGTTTCTGAGACTAGGCCAACGTTCCAAGGCCAATAATAATGTGCCGTCGCAGAGGGGACTCCAGCAACTCGGACGACGGGGTCGAGGTGACCCACTTACTAACACTGCAGAGCTTGAAGCCGAGGTGGAGGGTGTTCTATAACAAGCCTGTATCATAGCTGCGTATCGTATCATAGAATCGAGTCGCGAATCTCCTTTCGGTGGAGAGCATGAGAGACATGAGAGAGCCCTCGAACCCTCTTGGTCGCCCACCGAACCTAGTGTACAGCAGAACAATGTGCTGAAGCGATCACTTTCTCTTCACCATCATCAGCTTCTCGACCTCAATAAAGGGACTCCTTCTCCGCTAACGGCTGCCCTGGTA
>NPHW01002459.1:0-34419 GCA_002240705.1 Elaphomyces granulatus
AATCAGCTGCTGCTCATCCCGAGTTCGATCTTGCTGATCGAGCTGATTCATACTTCAAGGGCCCACCCGCATCTCGTCAATCGTCTCGGCAGCTTCTTTTGCGAGTCTTTGCTTCACTTGCGCTTCGGCAGAGAATTTTGAGGTCAACTACTTGGGCGAACATTAGAAGTTTGTCAGCTCATATGGTCACCCTCCGAACACGCTCTCTGCAGAAATCTACCCACAAGCGTTGGGATTTAGTGTACGCCCCATCGGTATTCGGGGCACGATTCTTTAAGGCGGTTTCCACGCCTCGCACAGTCGCCAGTCGCAGGAGTTCCTCATTCCGGGCGTTGGTCTCTTCGATCGAGGCAGGCGGAGGCGCACAAACGACAAACTGTAGGATCTGTAACATCAGGCTCGGTAGTGAGAGTCCAAGGAATCAGCACGTTCCATATGGGAAGCAGTCTCTATACAAGCAAGCTTGCTGGATCATAAAATTTGCACACTGTCAAGATCAACATCTAATTTCTCCCAGTATTACATCATGAGCCCATTAGATCCAAACGTAGAGTGACGGCAATTAGAATAGTCCTCACCATTTAGGCAACGAAAACGACAAAGGCAGGTTCAGGGCCATGCGAGGCTGAAGCTTGGGGGTGGAACTTCAGGTTGGGCAGGGCGGTCTTTTGCTTTTTAGAGGCACGAAGCATGAGTCAATCGTTTGGGGGCAGATTTTATGGATCTAGTCACAGGAAAACCATAAGCTTGGTGGCCGTCAATAAATCGATATAGAGCCTCCCTCTAAATTCGCCTGCTTTCGCCATTCCGTCCTCAGCACTGTATTAGGCTTTGCACCTTCGACGCATTGTAGCTCGTAGCGAATCAATATCCCTAGCGTTCGACAGATCTCTGGAAACAACAGCAAAGGCGCCTTTTGCTTCCTAGCCCTATACTAGGGGTCATTGGCGCAGGAGGAGCTTCAGAAGTTGGTGTACGAGCCCTATTAGGTGGCAGCGTAGGCGCTTCTACAGGTCCATGGTCCCCATCACCAATAGGGGAAGCTCTCATATTGAATGGGTTCGATGATGTCGTAAATATCGAAAATAATGGATTTTATTCAGAAGTGGCCCAGATAGTGGTGGTATAGCGCTGATGGGCAACAAGATGGAGTGGACGATAGTGTTGTATTATGCCGGTCTTCTAACTGAGTCTGCCAAACGTAGAGCTTAGAGGCATAGCTATTAATGGCCGAATAACGGATCCCCTCGTTGAATAGGGCGTCCAGACTCCAGCGCCTCCCCCCTTTCTCATTCTCTTTCCATTCTCTAACGAATTTGACCAACATCGCCGTCTTCTAGGTACTTCCTTTTCGCCCGTTCGTTCGCCCTCCACATCTCTTTCCGTGTTGCCTTGCGTGCTTGCGGATTCCCGTGACTCGTGGTTGATTTCTAAAAAAAGAATTATCCTCTGTCATCGCACACCAGCTTCGCACTCTTTCCCTTCGTGGTGTTTTTCGGGCTTATAGCAGACGCGCGGCCTGAGCCTCGAATTGGCTCTGGAGGTTGTGAGAACTCGAAACGCCGCGGTACCTTTTGATCGCAAAGTCGAGGCAGACCACATGGTAAGAAGGTCTTTTAAGAGCTTCCATTATAACTTTATGCGAGAAAGAGAACAAGACGGGAGAAAAACTGGCATGAAGTGATTTAATTGCAAGCAGAGAGAGAAGAGTTATTATCCTCCGGCGGCGACGATTGGCAGAATTTCTTTTATATTTATTGTTATTATAAGTTGTATTAACTTAATAAGTTACACAATGGGGCTCAATCACTGTAACAATTCAATCTGGGAAGTCTCTTCTCTGATAGCTGGTGAGGTGAGAAAATTCACCATGCATCTGTTTCCCTGTTTTTATTGCAGTGCCGCAGCCCCTCCTTTTCTGGATATGCGCGGGATTATTGCCTTTTAGCAAAATGAGTGAGCATTGTTATTCAGCTTGCAGGATCTTCATTGCGAATTGCGAATGTCTTTCGCAAAGCCAGTGATATCAGCGAACTCTCTGTTCTGACTTGTACTGCCCATACGTGGGGTCCTCTGAAAACGTGGACTAACAGTTTATGGCAGATCCGATATAGGAAAGCCTCGTGAAGATGCTTCAAGAACGCTTGCGGGTCCTAGTTATAGGGAGTGGTGGTCGCGAGCATGCATTAGCTTGGAAATTGAGCAAATCTTCCCTGGTCGACACAGTCTATGTTGCTCCAGGCAATGGAGGCACTTCCCAAGGGGTTTCCTTGAAGATTATGAATGTAAATGTCAAGGTCGACGACTATCCAGGCCTTGTGTCCCTCGCCCAGAGGCACAATATTAACCTTGTTGTTCCTGGGCCCGAGGCACCCCTTGTAGACGGCATCCAAGGCTATTTTCAATCAGGTAATGGCGTCAAGATTTGAATGGCAGGTTTCACAATTGACTGATACTCTAGGTTCTTGATCAAAAGTGGGTATCAGATGTTTTGGGCCCTCCAAAGCAGCGGCGCGTATGGAAGGATCGAAAGCCTTCTCCAAGGACTTCATGAAACGTCATCAGATTCCAACTGCAGGGTATCAAAACTTCTCCGAGTATGAGGCGGCCCGCAAATACCTTGATTCCATCTCACACGATGTTGTCATTAAGGCTAGTGGGCTGGCTGCTGGAAAAGGAGTCATTATCCCGGCCACAAAGGAGGAGGCGCAGAAGGCACTCCGAGTGATCATGCTCGATCGTCAGTTCGGTGATGCAGGAAATGAGGTTGTCATTGAGGAATATCTTGATGGCGACGAGTTGAGTATCCTCACGTTTTGCGATGGGTATAGTATCAAATCTCTTCCACCCGCACAGGATCACAAACGAGTATTTGATGGCGACAAAGGGCCAAACACCGGCGGGATGGGTTGCTACGCTCCCACGACGATTGCGCCCCAGGAAGTCCTAGATGAAATAGATCGCACCATCGTTCAACCTACTATTAACGGCATGAGAAGAGAAGGTCAGATGGCCACCCATTGCTCTTGTATACAGTGCTCTAACTCCAGCAGGCTTTCCCTTCGTGGGTCTTCTCTTCACTGGCCTGATGATGACGACGAATGGCCCCAAGGTACTCGAATACAATGTCAGAGGCGGAGACCCTGAGACCCAAACGATCCTTCCTCTTTTGGATGACGATACAGACCTGGCCGAGGTCATGGTCGCCTGCACGGAGCACTGGCTAGACGGAGTGTCAATTCAAATTCAGCCCAAGTTCTCCGCAACCGTCATTGCTGTTGCGGGTGGCTACCCTGGTTCTTACGAAAAAGGGCATCTTATCTCGCTGGATACAGTTCCCGAGGGCACTTTAATCTTCCACGCCGGGACGACTCTAGTTGGCATGGAGCTGAAGACATCGGGAGGGCGTGTCATTGCGGCTACTGCCACTGCGTCTACACTGGAGGAAGCGGTGAGGAAGAGCTACGTTGGCGTCTCCACAATCCATTTCGAAGGCATGCATTATCGCAAAGACATTGCTTACCGCGCGTTTCGGACAACGGACTCCCCAGCCAAAAAATCCGATACGCCACTTACATATGCCGCTGCAGGCGTCTCCATTGACGCAGGCAACGATCTCGTCAACAAGATTAAATCTTCCGTGGCACGGACCCGTCGACCTGGCTCGGATGCTATCATCGGTGGCTTTGGAGGCACATTCTCCCTTGCCGCAGCTAATCCCATTTTTCACCCGCTCTCTCCAACCCTGATTGGGGCTATTGACGGTGTAGGTACTAAGCTCAAGATCGCTCATGCCATGGGCATCCACAACACAGTTGGTATAGACCTGGTCGCCATGAACGTAAACGACCTCGTGGTACAAGGCGCAGAACCCCTATTTTTCCTCGACTGCTACTCGTGCAGAAAACTGGAGGTCGAGACGACTGCGGCATTTGTATCGGGTGTGGCCGACGGCTGTATCCAAGCAGGGTGCGCTCTCATCGGCGGCGAGACGGCCGAGATGCCAGGCTTATTCGTCGATGGCACCTATGATGCCGTGGGAGCAGCCGTGGGAGCCATGAATACGGCTGGGGAGAGTGGGCGAACCATCCTCCCTGACACTGGATCGATGAAGCCTGGTGATGTACTGCTGGCTATGGCCTCGTCAGGGCCACACTCAAATGGGTACTCCCTGATCCGGAAAATTGTAGACCGATCAGGTCTCAGCTACGAGGACGACTCCCCCTTTTCTATGCCCCTCTACTCCCCATCGTCATCATCATCGCAGCCTGCTCCCTCCCGCCTATCCCTAGGCGTGGCTCTTCTGACGCCAACTCGCATCTACGTGAAACCCCTCCTGAAAGCTCTTGAAATCCGGGTCCCTGGCGTCGACGTCGCCTCTTCGCCTTCTTTTGCCATCAAAGGTCTCGCACACATCACTGGCGGAGGATTGGTGGAGAACGTCCCTCGCATGCTCCCGCCCACCTTGACGGCGCACATCAAAGTATCCTCGTGGACACTGGCGCCAGTCTTCCGGTGGCTAAAAAGGACGGGCGACGTGTCGGCCCGAGAGATGTCACGGGTGTTCAACTGCGGCGTCGGAATGGTAATCGTAGTCGAACGGGGCTGCGAAGCTGCCGTCCGAGAGCTTCTCGAGAAAGAAGGCGAGACGGTCTACGAGATCGGAGAGCTCAAGGCCAATAACGAAGGTGACGAAGAGAGATGTACATTGGAAGATTTGGAGCAGTGGGATTGATAAGCTAGTGACATTTTTGTTTATTTAGATTTTTTTTTTTTAAAAACAAACAAATACCTACATGTCAGCTAACAAACCCGAGGGAGTAAGGGAAAAAAAGATTTATTGAAGTTTTTACATTATGAACCCCCATTCCCTTCTTTTCTTCAAAGTAGATAAAAAAAAAAAGCCAAATTATCCAATACAAATAATCTTCCATCTTTATCTTCTGTCAATATAACAGTTACACCCCCTTAATGTCCATTGCATAAGGACCCATACAGGTGATGAAAGTGTCTCCCATAATCCATCCATCCATCCATCCATCCATCCATACAATGTCTATATTATTACATTATTAGTCATTGTATTGAAGTATCCCTTAAAGACCAACAAACTCAGCCACACCAAAAGAGGGGGGGATAAATAATGTTTTCCAATTTTACTTTTCCTGTCAATCGTTATCCGTCAGTCAGATGGCCAAATTTGATTACTCTGTTTACCAAAAAAGTGCAACCATGAATGAACCTGATCGTATCCGTAAACTTCTCTTATTTGCGGGGAGAAAAAGAGGGAGGTGTGTTTGGTTGGTGGCCTAAGGGGAAACAGGATGGAAGTAAGAGAAAATGTTATAAAACTGGATTTATCGCGGTTATAACAGGGAGATGATGTAAGATATGTATGTAGAATAGTGTCGCTTTCAATCAACGGAAAGCCCTCAATGTCGACGGGATTTCAGGATTTAGCTTTAACTAGAAAGAGGAGCTTAAAGGAAGCAGGGGGGATCAAGTAAAGTACGAGCACAGGTGTTTAATGTATAGGAAAGACCTCCTTCGCCGCCTAAAATTTTTGCTGCCAACGTCCTTGCGCGCTCGCTATAAGCCGAATCAATTAGCCGTTATCAAAAGATCCGGAACTGAAGATGAAAAGATGCCCCACAACCGCCTTTTACTCCGCGGCTATATGTCCCTTCCAAGTCAATCTCATAGCCAGCCAGACCAAATCCAAGGTCGAAGCCTACCACCACCATCTTCGTCCTATATGCTAATCCGCCACGAAAGGAAAGACGCAAAAGGCATCTGGCGCATCTGAGCCGCCAAATCGGCAGTCATCAGACTTGGTCTGTCAAGTCTACAAACTGGAGAAGGACAATCTGTGGAATAGCAGCGGTGGGGGAAATGATATAAAAAACATAAGCCATACCTTAGAAACATTTGCGGTGCACAATCGAGGGACCACTCTCGTCGTACTCCTGCTTCGAGATCCACATCTGCTGGAAGGTGGACAGAGATGCTAAGATGGAACCACCAATCCAGACAGAGTATTTTCGCTCGGGAGGAGCAATGATCTTGACCTTCATGGAGGACGGGGCGAGTGCGGTGATTTCCTTCTGCATACGATCGGAAATACCTGGGTACATGGTGGTACCACCAGACTAGCCAAAAAACGTTAGTGTGCGATTCTATAACTGAAGACAATGAGACGGTAGTTCCATATATATAATGCATACCATGACAATGTTGCCATAAAGATCCTTCCTGACGTCGACATCACACTTCATGATCGAGCTAAAAGTGGTCACGTGGATGCCACCACTCTCGAGACCCAAGACACTGGGCTGGAACATAGCCTCCGGGGCACGGAAACGCTCGTTGCCAATGGTGATCACCTGACCGTCAGGAAGCTCGTAGGATTTCTCTAGACTCGAACTCTGCGACGCGGTTTGGATCTCCTGCTCGAAATCCAGGGCCACATAGCAGAGCTTTTCCTTGATATCACGGACAATTTCACGCTCGGCTGTGGTGGAGAAGGTGTAACCACGCTCGGCCAGGATCTTCATCAGGTAGTCGGTCAAATCACGACCTGCCATATCGACACGAGAGATGGCGTGCGGAAGGGCGAATCCTTCATAGATGGGGACCACGTGAGTAACACCGTCACCAGAGTCAAGCACGATACCGGTGGTACGGCCGGAGGCGTACAGGGAAAGTACGGCCTGGATGGAGACGTAGAAGGCTGGTGCGTTGAAGGTCTCGAAAACAATTTGCGTCATCTTCTCTCGGTTGGACTTCGGGTTGATGGGGGCCTCGGTCAAGAGGACTGGGTGTTCCTCAGGGGCCACACGGAGTTCGTTGTAGAACGTGTGATGCCAGATCTTCTCCATGTCATCCCAGTTGGTCACGACACCATGCTCGATGGGGTATCTTAGGGTCAGGATACCACGCTTGGATTGTGCCTCATCGCCGACATACGAGTCCTTCTGGCCCATGCCAATCATGATCCTGCAAATCTGTCAGTCCTTTGTGCAACGGTTGGAAAGTTCCGAGGCGAATGGAGAGAAATTACCCATGGTGACGCGGACGACCGACGATAGATGCTGGTCCGGATGGTCAGTTATTGATATCCACCCAAGAGGCATACGGTTAAGAAACGAAAGATGCGAAAGTACTGGCACAATCCCTTGGTTTCTCGGAGATGAGTAGGTTGAGGAGAAATTACTTACGGAAAACTGCTCGAGGCGCATCATCACCCGCGAAACCGGCTTTGCACATACCCGAACTGGACACCAATCATTAGCTCACCTCGTTCTCTCCCTTATATCGATGTCTATGATGGTCGATTCGACTGGGCTGATCATCAAACCGAGGATTTAGAAGGATGGGAGCTTGCATCCCCAACTAGCCCTGCGGCAGCAGCGGGACAGGGATTGGTGCGGGAAAGCCAAGAGCAAGCACCGGAGAACGCGTGGAAAGACATACCCATTGTCAATAACGAGGGCAGCAACTTCCTCTGTGATACAGGAAACATCATTAGCGACCCAGTGGACAAGATTGCATCGATCTGAGGACTTGGAATCATGAGGGGGGCTTGCAAAAGGGTTGATCAAGAGCAAGAGGGCAACTTACCTTCCATGGTGGCGATGCAGAATTAAGCGATAACGAGAAAACAACAACCAACGAAGGGAAAAGAAAGTATATCAACAAGACAACGTGGGGGAGATGGTGAAGAAGGACGACCTATCCAGAGAATGGTGGAAAGAGAAATGGGAGGTAGAGGAAGAGGAGGAGAAGGAGGAAGAAGAAGAAGAAGTATGTAGTTATTGGATGGACTGTTGAAATTGATAGTGGCAGGAAGTTTTTAGTAATAGTGGAGTTGGATGAAGGAAGCTGAGAGGTTAAAAGTGGGTTGTTTGTGTTGTTTGTGTGTGGTGTATATTAAATATACATTAGGTAGGGCAAGGACGAAGGCAGGTCATATACATATATATAGGTGCGAGGTACATGCAAACATATGGTACTTACCTATTACTCTACTGGGTCTATCATAGACATCAAACCCTGGTGCCTTAAAAAATGTGAGAGCCATGGCGATTACGCAATCAAATCATACTCTTTGGCCTGGGACAGACCTCATGATGTTGGAAATTCTCTTTTCTAAATATAGGGAAACAAAGGCTTGCAAAGATCATGATATCAATTGAATGTGAATTTGATGCTTGCATTTGTAATACTATACTAGTATGTAATAGAGATAGATCAAATCAACCTCATCGTGTATGTACCTATGTACATACCCCGCCTTATCAAATCTACCAATCTATTCAATTTGTATACCAATGGCAACCAGACGCGCGGACGGGGCTTCTTGGCTCAAGGCAGAATAATACTTGATGAATATGACAGACTACTGACAGTGCTGACGACGTACTATATGAATTTCTACATACAATCCTTATAATTAGAATACAGTTGCCTGCAGAGAGGGGTTGGAGGCGTATAAGTTGTATCATAACAGTTGTAGAATATGGCGGGGTTATTATGTAGTTATTACTGTCTTTCAAATTGACAAATTGCATGCTCATGCAGAGGACTAGACCATGTTTAGTCTAGTGCTTCAAGTGCTTGGTCGAAAGACATAGAAACCACGCGAACAAGCTACGCGGTGCTGGTATAGCTTAGTCCATATATAGCTATGTAGTTATAAAGCCTTTCACTCACTTTCCTAGGTAGTTCCGACCGATCATCCTCACATCATGAATTCCAAAATGAACGATTTACTGAAATGGGGCATCGAGAACTCCGATGCTTCGCGACAGCCTACTGACCCCAATGATCCGTCTTCAGCCCCCGCCCCGTCAACCCGAGAGCTCAAACCAGAGGTGTTAGCAGCCCTCCTCGGTGGCCCCTCGGATGCCGACCTCATGAAGGGAGCAATGGCCGCCCTACATTCGGACGAGGTCGATCTAGAGAACAAGCTCATTGCGTTCGACAATTTCGAACAGCTGGTCGAGACGATCGACAACGCGAACAACATGGAGCCACTGGGCCTGTGGACACCGCTTGTGGACCTGCTGCAGCACAAGGAAGGGGAGATGAGACGCATGGCGGCTTGGTGTGTCGGGACAGCGGTGCAGAACAACCAGAGAGGTCAGGATAGGGTAAGATGCAATCTACATATATATCCTTACCTTCTTTCTTCCGTGGGATATCATGCTAACCACGCTTGGCCTCCGTAGCTACTCGTTCTCAATGTTATGCCAACCCTAATAACGCTCTCGACCAACGATCCCGACCAGAAAGTCCGCAGGAAGGCCGTCTATGCCATCTCGTCCGCGGTCCGGAACTATCAGCCGGCTATGGACGAGCTGATAAGATACCTCCCCTTCGACGATGCAGGGGAAGATAGGGTCGATGCTGGGGACATGGGTGCCATAGACATCATCATGGAAAGGCTGAGGGAGTACCAACCTGTGTCTGCTTGAAGAAATGCGAAGCGAATATACTTGATGGTGGCTTGAAGACCACTCACGTGTGACGCCGGACCACCACACCTGATATCTGCGCGGGAATACGCCGAATCTGCCAGGCCAATTAATTCATATACATGGCGATAAAATAATAATAATAATAACAAAGAATGATATTATGATATACGCCCGGAAGACTTCTATCCTTGCTTGAAATAAATTGCTTGGGTCGAGAAACATCACCACCCTTCTGCGAGCCTCTCGAGTGTTCTCTTGTCTTCTCCTTCAACCTTGGCCCGTACTTGGTAAATTATTATGTTTTGCTTTCAACAATAATAATGTTTTCTTTTCCCTTTCAATGTATCTATAAGAAAGAGAAAACGGAAGGAAAGAGGGATGTTCAAAAAGGAAAATACCTTTATAGAATATAGAACAAAGCAATCTGGATATTTTATGATATGCTCTGAGCATTCACATCATTTGATTTTTACATGAAACAATCCGCAAGACCAAGACAGGTCATTATTGACATTTTGGTGTGTAAATCTTACCGTTATCTTCTTGTATGATACATACCTAGGACTCTAGACCATTTAAGGTGAGATATGAATACGCAAGTGTAGTCCTACCCATTCCACACTGATCAAATATTTGTAATTCATACACGCTACTACATGACCCCCCAAAAAAAGGAAGGAAAGGAAAACACCCATGAAAAGCACGCCAATTCCAAGAAAACCAAGGTTGAAAAAAAAAAAACAAACGTTCGTGACCAATATAGTTACCTGATAATCCATGACCTGACTGAGTGCTGAAAACAGCAACGGGGAAAACGCCAGATAGATAATTAATAAAGAGGAAGAAGATTGTGGAGGAGTATGTGCACCCTGCTCTGCTAGAAACATATCTGATATATTGTAGAGTCTGTTTCAAAATCTTTTTTTTTTGAGGCAACGAGGATGTATGTAAATCTCAAAATGTGGAGCTATGATAGCTCTTCCTCCCTACCCTTACTTACAACGTCAGAGTGTAGGTGTAATCTTCCTCCAAGTTCTGAGATACCCATAAGACAGCGGAACTGTTGTTTCGATTGAATCGGATTAGCATCGCATCCAACAACAACAACAACAACAAGTCTGGGGTAGATCAGATCCCGTGCGGGATGCGATCTATGGGACACAAAACATACCTCAGCATAACCAAAGAATTAGCAACGACATTGGCTATTCCAAAGTAAAGCGTCTGGAGCGGGTAATCCTTGACGACATATTTAAGAACCAGCACGGTCTAACCATCATCGTTAGCCAGATCATCATCCACACCATAAATAAACCAACCGAATACGTAAAAAAAAAAAAAAAGAGCTTTCAGACATAAGAGCAGCAGTAGAAGGAGAAGAAGAAAGAAAAAGAAACGTACCACACTCCCCGCCAACCCGCCAGCCAAGAGCGCAAACCCCAAGAAAAGCACAAACCGCGCCTTCCACGCGACCCCAGTCCCGCTATAGCTGAAGTTGTCCGCCTGTAGCCGGGTCTTCTCGATCGAGTTGATGACCAGCATGCCCAATGCGGAGCAGATTCCGGGGATCCAGTCGACGAATTTGACGTGCACGGTGGACCCGTTGTGCGAGCTGCGCGAGTAGGCGGCTGCGTCGACGAGGAAGAAGAAGCCGAGCGAGAACTGCATGCATATTATATTATTAGGATTAGGATTAGGAGTTTTGTGAATGTGAAACCTTCAAATGGACTGGATAGGTAAGGCTGAGATGGGCAAGTGTAACAAGACAAGAAGGCAAGAAGAAAACTCTCTCTCTCTCACCAAAGCCCCTGAAGTATACACGCCTGCTGTCCGGGCAGTGGTGTTATTCATCCATCCGGGCTTGGAAAAGCGGAAGAGACGATGACTGGAGGAATCCATCTTTCGTTTCTTCTTCTTTCTTCTTCTTCTTCTTGGGCTTCTTCTTCCCCTTTGGGTTTGGTGCCCTTGTTTGATTCTCTTTTCTTCTCGGGTCTTTCTCTGATATTGTATTTTGGGAGGAGCGTATCGCAAGATTGTACGATTTATGAATGTCGGCGGTGGTATGGAGTATACTAAATGCGTCGATTGCAGGTTGTGGTTGTTAGTGGTGATGAATGATGGTGACAAGCTGCCCTGAGGCTCACGGAGTTCCACACGCCAAGGATGGCTTGCTCCGCACTTGCCCTGAAACTTCAAAGGCTCTTATTATTAACTATGTACATACATAGATCATGACATGACAAAAATCATCACTCCATTGTTTATGATATCTAATTTGTAAGGACATACTAATGTACATTACATACAATGCTATGCAAACTTAGACGAATCTAGGACAATAAGATTAAGAACAAGAACAGTAGTATGATATAAAGCTGTTCCTTGTCGCAGACAACATTCTTTCATACACTCATAACGTCATAAGACAATTGATAGATATTAGCTGTCCTCACAAAATAGGCGCAGCAACTCATCTATCAGATTCATCACCCTCTCTTTTGTCAAAACAGGTGGTATATTCTCCACAGTTTCGTCCTCCTCTTTCAAATACTTTCGTAAGGCGAACGTTGCTGCCTTGTATGTTGCATGGTACATGGCTTTGAACTCATCTTCATCGGAGCCGGAGGGCACAGAAGTCGACGGTCCGGTCTCTCCGGCAAGGGGGCCTGCAATGTTATCGTCATTTATGCCATCCAGATCCGCAGCAGACGTGATACCCTTGCTCGTAGACGAAGAACGCGTAGCACTGCGGTGGAAACCATATAATCGCATACATGTCAGTATGGTGCGTGTTATGAGAGCTCGATTATCAGATATTATCCTCTGAGCGTCTTTTTGCTTGGGGTTCAACTGGCCGTCTCCATCCGTCGCAAAAAGACTAGGGGGCTGAGTAGAGTACTGCCTTTGCAATTCTGAGTATGGGTTGGGTGTGCTTGTTCGGCTGATGCTATCACGTAACTGGCTCTTTGCTGTGGTCGGCCTCGAACTTTCAATGCGTCCGTCGCTACGTTTACCGAGACGTAGGCCTCCAGAGATGGACACCGACCGCGATCGCCTCCAACATTCTCTTTCCAAAACATTAGGGCTGGGCTCATCGCTATCCTTTTTGGCTTTCAAATGCGTTAGTTGCGGAAGTGTCTGGGAGTTCGTGTTGGCCATTAACTGGGATACTGCTTCACCCCCTCGCTGCCGTACTCTCCTGTGATGCTGCGCTGCAGTTTCGAAAAGAGACGACAGACGCTTGCGTTTGGGGCTAGGCGATCGGAAGCCAGAGATTAACTCCGCAAATTCAGCGCTGTGGTCCACGCTATTCGATGCAGGACTTAATGGGGGAGAAGGAAGGCCGCGTGATTTGGTGATAAGAGATGCCGACAGTGGTAAGGCATATATTTTGAGCTCTCGTTTGGCCACAGGATGAGCGTCATCTTCCCGATCATTGGGAGATGACGAGATTGGAGGAGAGAGGGAACGTCTTTGTGCAAGTGAGCTGGATAAAGTCCCGTAAACGAGGAGGTCCGACGTATTACAGCCAGGTTGTTTGCTCTCAATGCTGACAAGTAGGCCCACAGGGCATTGCAGCAATTGACATTTCTCAAGTTCATCCTCTTCCAGCCAAATATTGCTTAGCAATCTGCTTTTCAGCCACCGTGACGTTTCAATATCGGTACTGTGTAGCTCAAAGCTAGGTCCAACACGCGCGTATAGAGGTATCAAGGCAGGATTTACAAGGGAGTGTACTGAAAGCTGAGCATCCTTTGGTATAGGGCATTGGTTTTCCGTCGAGGGATTGATAAGTCTCACGCCTATAGTACAACTTCTCGTCAGGTTAAGATAACGATAGATAGATGGTTCGCATACCTTCCAACCCGGGCCCTCTGTCTATTCCGATATTCCCGGACCAAACCTCCATTATGATCGTTTACCCTTCACCATTGTCTCAGAGTGCATGATTGGGCAATATCCACCAACTGAGCCAAGCAAAGAATGGGATGGCGCGTCGTGCTGTTGTGTTCGATGTATTGATACCTAGCATCTGCCGCACAAACATGTGACTTCCTCCGTACACTATACATGTACTTTCTGATTCCGGTGAGACCAAATCTATGATAACTTTGATAATAAGACTCAAGTGCTGGCTTATTTTAGGTGACTACCATTACAGGGGATCTACATTTTCTGGAGTTTATTGGTCCTGTTCCACTTCCCTCCTCTTTGGTTACTGGAAAATTTTCTATATTTCCTTGACGAGTTTATATTACACATGATCGTAGATACGGGGAATAAGAGACAACATGGAAATTCATATACCCAATATTACCCAACCGCGGAACGGACATGATTGTATGCTCAGCATACGAAGGAAAATGTTTGCCGCTCGTAAAACAATAATCCATACGGCCACAAGTCACTTCAGCTATCATAAAGGCTCGAAGACCCTAGTCCAGACTGTTGGACACCAATGCCTTTCTTTTAACGGAGTTAAACGAACCACGCTGTTCAAAATTCTTCTTGTTCCCTGAAAAACATGGTGAAACTGATGATGGTGCCATAGATGAGGAGGCCGCCAAGAATGGACATGACCATTGCTGAGACATCGATCGCTCCGCTATGGGCAAGCACGGCAGGAAGTGCTGTGAACGTAGGTCAATATATGATCTTCTTAGTGCTGAGCCAAAATGCATAGCTTCCTTGGGTCTTGGAAAGTAGAATCTGGGTGCAAAGGGCTTCTGTTTCCGCCATTCAAAAGGAAAATCCCACATACCGATTCCCATAAACACAAGGAACCCAGTCATGAAACGTCCAAAGTCAATAATCGCGCTCCCTGTGCTCTCCATGAAGTCATCTGGGTTTGCGCATTGTCCACATATCCAATTTGGCAATGGCGCAAGAATGTAGGTCGCAACGACGAGTAAAGGAAGGTAGTTGTGCCATAAGGCGGATGAGAGGATGACAAGAAGAAAGCCGATGGCTAGGATCTGAAGGCTTTAAGTCAGCTATTTTCTCACAGAAGAATCGCAATCCAAGCGGCGTAATACAAATGATAGGACAATAATGGTTTTGAGTCCTGCCATCCTGATGAGGGGGCAGAAGGTAGGAGACCCTTTGAAGAGAGGGGCAGCAGCCTTGATGTCGGCGGGTAGAGTATGGGCTTCAGGCCGAGCAAGTTGGCAACAGACAACTCTGTTCAGATTCTGCACGTCTCAGCATCAGTGCCTGAAAGCTCTTTGTTGTTCTGAGGTGAGCCAGGGTGATCTCTCTGCAGAGAAAACGCCAGCTAGGGGACAAAACAGTAATAATGTTGAGGTCAACACCTCTATGTATGTACTTTTAAGGACTGAGATGGTGAGGTTTACTAATAAAGAAGCCACCAACAGCGGCACAGCCTTAGTCTGGAGCTCCAACTCACCACGTTACTGCCTGCCAGCGGAATAATAAACCACAAAGATTTATTACAGCTACCACTTACAAACACAAACTTTACATCATCATTCCCCGACCCTCTGGCCTCAAAAGAGTTCTGGTGATCGATCGGCTCTTTGCAAGCGTTGGAATTCTCTAGCTTTCCGAGTCCTTAGTTATAGCCATCACAATGTTCCGGAACAACTATGATAATGATTCAGTGACCTTGTATGCTCTCCACGCTGAATGAGATTCTAATTGATTGCTGATTTGTGCTTCTCTCTCGTAGCTCACCGCAGGGCCGGATATTCCAGGTGGAATACGCGCAAGAGGCTGTGAAACAGGGTTCTGTTGTGGTGGGAATTGTCAGCAAAACGCATGCGGTTCTGGTCGGCTTGAAGGTTGGCAGTCTTGTTCTTTCTTGTATCAGCGACAGCTGATACGCCGATGGTGCGGCCAGTTCTGACTTTTGGTCTCGTCATGTAGCGCAATGCCGAAGAGCTGTCCTCATACCAGAAGAAGGTGATCGCTATCGATTCGCACATGGGTATCGCTATCGCTGGGCTGGCATCGGATGCACGCGTGCTCTCTAATTTCATGAAGCAACAGTCCCTAGGGTCGAGGCTGACCTATGGTCGCGCTATCCCGCTGGAACGGATTGTATTGCATATTGGCGACCGTGCCCAAACGAATACGCAGCACTATGGACGACGGCCCTACGGTGTCGGCCTTCTCATTGCGGGCGTTGACGACTCGGGCCCTCACTTGTTTGAATTCCAGCCTTCCGGGATGACACAGGAGATGGTTGCTTGCGCAATTGGCGCTCGCTCGCAAATGGCAAGAACCTATCTGGAAAAGAATCTGGAGCAGTTCGCAGATTGTGGGCGGGATCAACTAATCGGCCACGGCCTCAAGGCGCTCAAGGAGACACTATCCCAGGACAAAGAGCTGACGGTCGAAAATACCACTGTTGGAATTGCGGGTCTAGCCAGAGAGGGCTCGGTAGGCAAGATCGAAAACTTCAAGCTGTATGACGGTCAAGATATCGTACCGTTACTGGAGGCTTTGGAAGCAGCAACTTCGGGAACCGAAGCCGTCGGAGCAGAATCGATGGAGGTTGACTCTTAATGTGGACAATGTACTTATAGATATAAAACGTCATGTTTCTCGTCACAGTGCTCAAGCCGCTCAATGAATATGGAAGTGATAAGAATGCGTATTGCCTTTTTCTGCGGCCGTCAAAAGTCATAAACGTCAATCGTTCTAGACGTCCCTATCTATGTAAAACCAGTGGTTTAACCATGCCACAGCATAATAATAACGAACGCCAGTGGAAAATGCTAGAGTTGTTTAATCCGTCCAAGCAAACCAGTCTCCGATCTCCCGAGCCCGCCATGTCAATACATTTTTATACTCTCATAATTACTCTTGTCCCCAATTCAGATTAAGTCTCCCCTTGCTAGGCTGGTACCCCACCAATTTGGGCAGCACCTCGTTCACATCCTTCGCCTCGACCAGGATATTCGCATTCGCCTGACTCACAAAGCCCTCATCCACCGCATTTTTAACCCATGCGAGGATCCCGTCCCAGTACCCTTGGATATTCAGCAAGACGACGCCCACGTGGTGGATCCCCAACTGATTCCACGTTGTCATCTCCATGACTTCCTCCACGGTGCCGAACCCCCCAGCCAGTGCAACGAAGCCCGATCCAGGACCACCTTCCAGCACCTTGGCGGCCATCATCCGCTTGCGGGCGTGCATGTCCGGCACGATGATTGTGCTCCCGTACTTGGATTCCTCGATCAGAGTGGTCTTGACCAGATGAGTTGGGAGGGTTCGCTCATGAGCCTTGCCGGCGCGTCCTTGCTGTCGGCCATCCTCCGCCTCGCTATCTGCTGGTGTCGTCTCCTCGGAATCTTTGTACCCGTCCTCGGTTTTAACCAGTGGCCGGGGGATGATTCCCATGACAGAGTCTGGACCGGCAAGAGATACCAGTGTGCGTGCTAACTCTCCCATTATGCCACTCGTTCCGCCACCATAGACCAGCCGGATGTTGTTTTTATGGAATGCAACAGCTAAAGCGCGGGCTGATTCCTTGTGTACGGGGTTGTCTCCCGCGGCGGTACCACAACTATCGAGGAATTAAAATGCAACAGCAACCCGTAAAGTCAGCGTTGATTCCACACATCTTTTAAAAACAGGGGGTTCCTTGCAGGATATTGATCGAATTCAATGTGTGAAAGGATAAGGAAACCCACGTACAAAACACAGACTACCGTGCGCTTCTCCGCCTGCTGACCCGTCATCTTTGGTGTTTACTCGACAGCGTCATGAGCTCTCTGATTGAGAAAAGAGAAAACAGGGAAGGTCGAATAGAATGTATAGGCTAATAATGCACCCCAACTGTATTAAAGTGCCGGATAGAAACCAATGCTTGTAATCCGGTTCGATTCCAATCTTGCAGTAGGTTGGTTCGATTCTGAATTCTGAATTTACCGACTTTGATGAATGTGTTGGCCATGATAAATGCCACGAATTCCGATTAGGACTAGCGGAAGTGGAATCGTGGCCGAGGTACGGAAGAAAGTGACGTAATGTAAAGCACTGGGCTTCAAACCCCGAAACTTATGAACATGGATGCTGGAAATACCCTCTAAAAAGGCAAGAACCACTTTTTCACATTCATACATTTCCTATATTCCATACCATTTCAACAAAACTACCTTGCTATACTTCACCAGTACTTTCTCAACCAGCACAAATCTAACAATTTCCGAGTCTATTCTGAGAGAGCATCGTAGTCTGTGGGTTTCTGACCTTTCTTTTCTTTTCAGCCCTTTTTTTTTCGGGTTGACAAGGAAGCCCGAGTTGCGAGTTGTCCTCTCGCAATGGAGTTCTGTACTTTTCAGGAGACTGTTCCGTTGATCTGCAAGTAGAAATTCTTGACCTAGCTGAACATTAATACATTCAATAAGAAGGTCGTTGAATTGTAGCGTCCCAGCAGAACCAGTCCGTGGAAAAGTGTCATAACTTACTCAACTCGCTGTTCATTCGTCATGATCCCCAAGGTATCGTTCAAATTTTCGCCCTGCTTCTCTTTCTTTTGATAAATGAACGAAGACGACTCTTCTGAACTTACCGACTCACAGGACGACCTTATTCCGCTTTAGCTGGGACTGCCCCGGAGGACCCGGGCACTGGAGCATTTTCCCTAGAAACTTGTCGTGTCGATGACGGCGCATCACTTGCTTTGGAGAAAATAAACGATCCAGGCTCGCCAACCAACGGGGTTTCATCCATAAATTCGTCACCATATCTGGAAAGAAGCGCTAATGCTTCTGTCAGGTTTCGGGTTTCCTCATTTGACGAGAAGCTGGTGCTCGCACCCGCCAGAGATGCCTTAGCCTGCGCTTGGATATCCGGCATAGGCGTTGCCTCCTTGCTTTGCTGAAATTGGGAAGACAGCTGGGAAGACGGCTGGGAAAATGAGTCCAAAGCTTTGGGAATAGGAGGCGTATAAGTGTGTCCATAGGAAGGACTAAAGATTGGTAACGGCGATGCGGTGTTTAGAAGTTTTGTCAAGGAAGCAACCACGGATAGCTGCAAGCTTTTAGCTCGACTTATGATATTTCAGGTGCAAAGCAGAGCTTTACCACTCGATTCCCAACAACGCTCGCAACAGACGGTGCCATGTAGATACAATCCCCCACAACATAATAGACTCCGAGAACAATGACCTCATCGTCCATGCCTGTACGTTTCCGCCGCATCTGTCTGCGGACAACCCAGATATTGGATGGTTCCTGCGAGAACGCAGCCTCTGACTGGGCAGCTGCCTGTAGCGGATCGTATGCGACCATAAACTCTAATCCTTGCATCGTCTTAAGTCTGCTCTCGAACGCTTCCCGCGTCTCCACGAAATGACGAAAGGCATCATTGTAACTCGCTTGCACGGCGAGCGAGGCGTTGTTTGAGGTGGCATCAAAAAATGGAGACTCCGCAAAGTAGAAAAGAACTGTGATTTAAATTAGCTATAAAAAAAAAAAAACTCTTTCAAAGAATTGGCCTCCATACTATTGTTTGAATGAAGATATCCCCCCATCATCTGCAGATGCTGCGGAGATCTCCAGAACACTTCCTCCAGAGCAACATCTTGCGAGCCCGCCATGGGATGGACAACGCCACCCAAAATGGAAATGGGTGGAAGCCAAAGCAACTTCGGTCAGTAGAAAAGGATACAGCAGTGTTTTTGTCCTGACGTCTTTATTCTTTGTACATAATACGATTAAAAATACCTATCATATCATAAGCGGCTTGGCTTGAAACTGACTTTTATGCCTGAGGTTTCAACAATCACCACCTATAAAAACATTACAACGATGCATAGCTCAAAATACTGCAAAATACTGTTGGCAAATCCTTGGAAGAAAGAAAGAAATTAAAAATATCAGCTTGAATTTAAGATAAAAGCAACAAGATACTATTGTAGTAGATATCATCAATTTGTTGTGCGGTAACATTATTATGTAACGAATTATTGTAAACGACGCATATACTACTAATAACGTTTAGAATTCTTAATGTGGAGTACATATTGGCAATCTAGTTCAACTGCCCGTCACATTCAGGAGAGAAAGGAGCTCCTGCCAAAATAATAAAATACCGCTGGTGGTAGAGCGCAGTAATGACGAATTTGGTTCCGCTTGGCTCCAAAAATTGTAACAAGAATGCCAGCTCCTGACCATGTCACTGAGCGTATTTGGAACCGAAATTCGGGATATCGAGAGCTCCCACACGTGCATCAAATGCCAACTGGCATCGGGTTCTGACAGACTTGCTTGGAAACCTAGAACATCGGAGTTGTCATGCGCAACTTTTCGACTTCCTGTAGACAGGTAATCGCCGTAATCCAGGGAAAACTTTGCAACTCCATCTCATTTATACTTCTTCGCTGACTCTCATGATGGGCCACCCAGAAGCAGGCAATAGAGCGTTCCAGAGACTCCGTGCCCCCAGATTCCCGATCGATAATCATAGACACGGTGGACTCAACAAGGCGATCGTAAGCTGCTCAATATGAGTAAAAGTCCGATGTCAGCCTAGTTGGACGATAATGCAAAACTCACCTTCTCTCATGCCCTTGGAGACCTCTTTTTGCCGCTTCGTGGGCTTGTGGCTGCCACCTATTATGTTTCCAATGAAGACTTCCAATTCTGTGAGAGTTGCCTTCCATGGTCTGTCGGAATTTTGGCGCATTAGCTCACATATGCCGTCTTCATAGCTATGTAATTTGTAAGCAGGACAGACCGTCAGCAAGAGAGAGAGAGAGAGACATACATATCTCTGATATCTTGTCCATTTTTGACGTGATGGCCCCAGATGAAGCCATCAGTTTCGTGCTTCACATATTCCCATACTTTTTCAAGCAACCCCCATTTGCTGCTTTTGGGGAAATCATGTAGACCATCCAGGAATTCATTTTCATCAATTGCCCTATAGAGTTGGCCGAGGATGCGCTCGCTCTTGTAATAACGATAGCCTGGGCGGCCGGATTCATCGTCATCACTATCTCCGTCTTCAAATATGTAGTTCTTCTCATCCTGGAGAAGTTCAATGCTATCCGCAATTTCAACACGAGGCCCAGGAGCCATGAAATCTGGCCGGTAACGGGGACACTTCGGAATGCGACGCAAATCTACCTGCTCCAAAGTAAGCAACTGTAATCACACATTAAAGCATCTCTTTATATAGCGACATACAGGCTGTCCAGTTTTTGAGAAGTCAACAGCTGTCGAATGTAATTCAGCCAAGGTGAGACAGTCCGTGCTCATTGTTCCATCCATGTTCTGATCAGCGAGAACCTTGTGGGTAGTTGCAATCCTTCCAAGTTGATCTTGACGCATGAAGGTTATGAAGAAGTCTGTAATGTCATTCATTGTAATCGTTCTATTCAAAATCACCTGGCCGCCACGGGGATAATCTGCAGGCTTCTCGATCCTTCCTGGCCTGAGGCGGTCATCGAAAATAATGTTAAAAAGATCGCCGTCTAAGTCACCACCGCTAAGCATGCTAGGGAGGTCTCTTTCGCCCTTTTGGCTAAAGACAACACAATTGTGTAACCGGCGAAGAGGAGAGCCTGCTGGCACGTCGACTGCATTGGCTAATTGGATATCTCCAGGATGCAGAGCGGGGGACCTTGTAACAATGACGTCCTTATGAACTAGGATTTCTCGATGAGAATGTTCATTTATAGAAGGGCAAAAGATTTCCCCTTCGTTGAGAATACCTGTCTCGTCCATAATGCCGTATAAAGTAACCGCTTTTGGCACCTTGATTCGAGCTCGGTACTTGAGATCTCTCAATTGCACCAGGATTGCTAACTCAATTGCTCGCCGGAGAAAGTCGTCGCTCGTATAGTGCATATCAAGTGATCCAAGGATGCGCAACAGCCACGGCAGCTGTGTGGATTTTGCGACGATATGCGATTGCTCCAAGAATCGTGCGGTGAGCTCCTGGGATTGAATGGCACGACGGAGACTTTCCACCTCTTCTTCCTGTAGTTGAAGGAATACGCCTGGCGCCACGCCCAGATCTTCCATCAACTTGATGATTTGCGCGTTCAGATAGAATGGAAGCTTTTCGATGCCTGCTCCGCAGATCTCGATATTCCAATCTTCTAAAGCTTCAAATTTGATCATCGTCTTACGTAGTGTCACCACTTCGCCGGTCTTGCGACTATCCAGTGACAACATTCCTTTTGCGCCTAGGCCACGTAGTCAGATAAAGGCCTGCCGCATGCTTCATTAAGATGGTTTCTGAATTCTTACCAGACAGCCTGATTTGAAATACTGTAGGTTTCACTTTTGCACGAAGGGCATATTGTCGATATATTTTCCACAGTACTTCTTTCGATAAAGTACCACAACCGTCACTGAACACCCTATTGTTCCTCATCACATCTGGGACTTCCGTGACATGGTTACGGTCGATTGCGATAGAAGTCAGTGTGTCCGAGAAGGTCTGGCCTATCCTTGCAGCGTACTTTGCAGGTGAATGTATGTCCAAGAAGTTGCCGAGTTTCGGAATAATGCTTTCAGCATTAAAGCACTCGCCTTCGATGAAGAATTCGGCGACAAACCAGCAGCTTCGTGCACGCAGGGATGAATGCGAGAAGCCGAGAAATTGGAATTCGCGGTCAGCAATAATGATGCCCTCATTCAAGACTCTCTTGAATTGACCCTCAAAGACTTCTTCCAGGTCGGACGTTGGATCATACATGACGAGGTCTCCATCCTCCTCGCTAAACTCCACCCGGAGGAAGTAGTCCACGTAGTTCGAGAATCTCCGCAAAACTCTGTTTTTTGTTTCAAGAAAAGGTCCAGATAGGTAAATGCCTGTGGGAGAGACGGTGGCCCGGTGAACAAACGTTTGATTGTCATGAGCGTATCTGGGTTTACCTCCGAGCTGGTGGTTTAACGGCTTGCTATTCTCCAATTCAAAAAGAAAATCTTTCAGACATTCTACCTCCACATCTGATTTGTCCACGTTGGGGTTTGGAAATTCGAGCTTTTCGTGTAGGTCGTGAAATATGCTTCTAGCGACCTCCGCGTCTTTTCTCGAGTAAAGGTCACGCGCATAATCGAAGAGTTCGGCAACTTTTAGTGGCGGTAGCTCCCCATTACAGACAAACATTTGAAGCTGGAATTTTATGATATAGGGAAGTCTCTCTTCCCTTAGAAGATCTAAGAACGTTCCGAGTTGATTGCTATAGGGAAATTCAGGAGCAGCTCGCCTGTCAATCCATCGGTCGAAATCCGGGAAGTGCTTATGATTTGACAGGCCCTGGATTCGGTGGAGATCTCTTCCCTCCCTCAACAGCACTCGATACGTAAAACAAGTCGCAACAATTTCCTTGTGACGGGAACCAAGATGTCTAATGCGCTTTTTGTTCGGCGTTTGTTTACCCCAGAGAGGATGGGGTCGAGGCACTGACTCTATGTTATGATTGACTTCAAACAGACGAGGAACCATGGAGCACGAGATTGTTAATGACGGCGTCTTGGTTCCACCCAAGTAAATTGAATCATTAATATTCCAATAATTAATTTCAATTTCATAGGTCGACATGGGATCGTTGGGTTTTCGAATGGTGACTCTCAACCTAGTTCGCTCAAATTTGATGCCGCCGAATAATGGTTCCATGCAGAAGTGTTCCTCGAAGACCGGGGAATCTTCTCGGTAATCAAAGATACCACAGGAAAAAGACGCAATTGGAAAGGACCTGTGTCTGCTATGAGGTTCATGGTTTTTATCAATCGAAGTATTGGATTGTCGATTCCGCTCCTCTTCCTCCAAGCTGCGGAGTAGATATATGTCCGGTGGATATTTTCCCTTTTCTATAAATACTGTACTATTGAGGATCGTGAGGGCCTGTTCGGACTTTCCTTTTTGTCCCCTGTGGGATTTGGGATATTTTTCCAGTAATGCGAGTGCTTGTTGCTTGTCTAGGATTGTGATTGTGGCGTGACCTTTTGATTGCCTGCGACATTCAAAGGTATATATTCCTAGCTCGGCAAGTATCGGCTTCAAGGCCTTCCTAAGATGATTTTGCTGCATGTGATCGGGTACATTTCGACAGAAAATATCCATTATGGCGAGATACGATGGGTGAATGCTGAAGCCAACAAATAGTATTTTGATTCCAAGAAGCTGGTTCCAAAAAAAAAAAAAAAACCAAGAAAAGGAAAAGAAAAGGAAAAGAAAAGATCCTTTCCAAAATTCAGATAGTTGATATAGGGAGCTGAGGATTGTCAGATGCACTGACTGATAAGGTGTTGGGAGAGATGGAACTCTTTTTCTTTGTTTAAGAGTATTTGAAGTGGGGTGGACAACCTTATAAACTGTATAATTTGCGGGGTGGGATACGGTACTGTACGACCGATTATTGAACAAGATTGGGTAGAAGAACTATATAATACATTTTATACTACAGTAGTATGACCTATTAAACGTACGGGTTACATGTAAGGCTGCAAGGCTACATGATGGCTGCATCAGCAGGCTCCAGCTAATATATACTGTACTACTTTAAATCGCCCTACATATATGATACCTACCTAGTAGGTACCAAATCAGGTATCATCTCCCCACCTGGTCATCCATAACTACTTGTATCATACATACTACTATGTCTACTATTAGTCCTGGGTGAATTACTACATACGATTTGATAGATGGACTACTAACTAGGAATTGCTTGGATTCTTAGCTCACTGATTATGACTTCTTATTAACGATTCTCGCGAAATGGATACATTCTAATACTCTGAATCCCAATTTATCGTACCAGAATTGATTCCAGCCAGCCTGTCTGCCCCGTGTCCGAGCCTAGGTACTGGAAGCATCAGACCAGTGTCTTTTGGTGCACATTTCGTAATCAACTGTCGTTTTTTTGCTAATGATCAAAGTGCTCAAGAGGGGCTCTTCTTCGTACTCGAAATTGTCAGCCCGTGCCTTGGCACACATTTTCCCGCAGGCGCTTGGGTTCCCACGATGTACATAGATACCCCGTGGGCATACATAGACTTTTTTCGTTGTCTGAACCGGATAGATTTGTACATCTTCATCTGGTGTAGTGTTTGCACCTAGGCTGACTGTTCCCTCAACGATGTTACCGGACCACGACGTCTTGATAGCCTGGAGAAACCTCTTCTTTTCGATCCATTGTTGTAGATGATCGATTCCAAAGAATTTGGCAGCTTCCAAGAGCGATATATACAGCCCATGGTCACAAGCGCCGTTGGCATACAACAATGGGAGAGTGCCATCTCTAAGATATCGCAAGATATACTTGAAAAGTTTGGGGTCGGCGTCGACAAAATATGACCCGTCGGGCTGAGGCGTGTTAGGCCAGCGACCGGAGAACATTGCAGCAAAAAAAGCGCTTTCAGAGCACAGGGTTGTTGTTGTAGTTGTGAACCATTCCTCTCCAACTTGGAGCGTAACGGTAGTTGTCAATGGCGAAGGTTCTGGTGAGTTTGAAAGGCTATAAGTCGTCAGAGAGAACAAGAGGTTGATATCTCATGAAGCCTCACCTTTCACAGTCAGACATCACGATTCCCACCTGGCTAAGGCTGGCTTGATGAGGGTATATTGTTTCTAGGAGAAGAACTAGAGTGCTCTTTACAGAGTTGAGGACAAGATTGAAGAGAGAGTGTGGCACGATATTGAAAATAAAAATATGGTTATCAGTATGATAGTAACATTAAACAAAGAAATGGATTTTTCTGAAAGATGAGGGCTATATATAGTTAGCAAGTGGCTGTGAATCAGTGGATCACACGCCAATTCACATAATCTAAGGTAGCACGAACGACCTAATGATGACACATAACAGTAGATATCGTGGACATAGCATTAAACCCTTGACTAAAATAAATACCAGTTGCGGTATCTAGGTAGTCACTTATTAATCAGCACCTGGATATAATTAAATAAGCTGTATGTCTTGTGCAATCTTATTAATAATCGTGGAAGGGGCCCCACGACCTCAAACAGAACCGAGAGTTAACTAGATTGTGTCTTGTGGGCGGATATGTAATATATGTGATCATCTTTGGTTGCAATCCTGAAGCATAGGATTAATATTCAGGTTCAACATCATTATTAGGCGATTTGCCTTCTCTGGCCATTCAACGCATTAAAAGCGCCCAATTGATCAAAGGCCAGCACCATCTTTGATCTCCGTCACATCTGAAAGGGAAGCTTAAGGAAACCCGCAGTGGCGTGCCGCATAAGTTATTGATCGGCAAATATGTATATACCAAATGAGAGACAAATCCAGTTGGAGTTTTGAAAAAAGCCAAGTACCTGAGATCAAAGAGAATATTGATGGAATTTACCAAATTACCATACTAGTCTAATTGATGTCCTGGACGATAGCTAGGTATACTAATTAGCGGGGCAGATGAGATATATAGATCTAAACGTACGGCTTCAAGTATCATACCTCAAATAATAATGAAACGAAATCCCCATCGATAAAAGAGACGAGAGCAGGAAATTTCCTGGGCCCACCCGGAATGGCATGTAAACATGCTCGTCCTGGAAACTATGGTGCTCGAATCGACTGCGTTCTTTGTAGTCTTGACATCCCCCATATTTGCGGTGCCACTCTTGATAAAACTGAAGGGTTCTGACCATTATCCTGTCTATTCCATGTTTAAAGATATCGTCATTGTCAACCCATGCCTTGGCACACATTCTCCCGCAAGGGCCTCCAGTCTCGACGTTCATACTATGAGATAAACCCTTACTCCGTGAATACATTCTTCCCCATGTCCTCAAGCTCTGCTTGAGAGATTGTAAAGTCGTGTTCTAGCGGGTTGTTTGGATCACCAGAGCGCTCGGCGACAGAGCTCCCAATGGTGAACAATAATATCTGGGGTATTTCGCTCGATACAGATCTTCGCCACAAGCCTGACCGGCGACCCTCTTGTCTTTATCCATCCTCGTGCATCGATTTCTAGTTCGCGAGTAGGTTCACAAAATTCAACTTCCAACACAAGATTTGGAGATGGTGGTTAGAGGGTTGGAGACCAACATCATCCGCTTCTTTCGTGAAGCTTCCGAGGCGAAATATTGTCGATCCCAGATTATGGTTGGTCATCCAGACCCATACCATCAATTCTTCTCGCCATATGCTTAACAAACGTCCTGTTTGGAATCCCGTGTTCGGCTCCTGGTATGATAATGTTCCAGCAGTAACAGAACCGACTAAATTTAGACGGTCTGTAAGAATCGCGGCTTAATTCGGTCATTCGGCACATTTGTAAGAGAAACTAGTAAACTAGTTACAGGTTCTATTTTCCTGAAGCATTTTTTGATAGTGTTTTTTGCACAGTCGCTATATTTGTAACCCGGTATATGAAAAATCCTGTGAATAACCACATGTTAGCTTGATGTTTGGAGAGGTTGGTATCTTTCCTAAACTGGGTCTGAATTCACTGGGGTAAAAACTAGGAGTAATCTTGAAAACGTACGTACCGGAGGTCGAAATGAATTAATCATACAGTATCACCAATTTAGTTCAACTAAAGGTTTTGTATGAGGTCGCGGCCATCGTGTGGAGGGCCATGAACGAGTAAGCTTCTTGAGTTAGTTAGACTCGACGTGGGCCGCTACTTTATAGCGGGACAAGAGATCTGACTCTCAGATTGATGAGACAACGCCGCGCAGTTAATAAAGAGGGGAGAGGTTGTTGGAGACAACATTTTCCAGTAAAAAAGTTACTGCCCATATTTTCTTGCTACGGACAGATTGAGCAGTTGGGAGGAAGGTCAGGACATGGAACCTCTTCCTGACAGGACAGTACACAGCCTGATAAGGAAGCCTTCGGAGATCCTGAGGGAGGAGCCTCTCTAACTCTCTACCACCCCTATCATTCTCCGTGGGACGTCTACCTCAACCTCAACGCCAGGGCAGCCGCTATCCTTTTGACTGCTAGCGATATGCATAATGGTGCATTTGTGGAGGGCCTAGAAAGAGGAGGGAATATAGCAAGGTGGTTCTCCGCCCGCAGGCTACTCAGTGAGAAGGTCGACAGGTAGATCTCCCGAGGCTCGCTTCGTCTAAGGTCAGGCTTTTATTTCTTCTACATATATCGCCTATGTAACTCTCCATCCTTTGCCTTGCAGGACCTCTACGAGTGCAACATGAACAGCTACAATACGGCCGATTGCTACTTATTAATTCAACGTTTTATCGCTACGGAAAAATTTCCAAGACACACTATGATAGAATCTCAAACCTGGGGTACTGGAAGTCAACTACATATCATCAAGGTCCGCGTCTGAGTTTCTGAGATAACTTCCCAGACTGGAGCAATATCAGATTCAAGCTACGTAGTAGTGGTCTCGCCCTCGTTTTGCTGCATGGCTCTGACACAACTTGCCAATTGCAGCTGTGCAGCCCTTATGCATGGAATTGGTCTAGAATGGGGTGGTATCAGATTAATTTGACTATATCATACCTAGGTAGGTAGGTATAAGTTACTACATAGTTAGATCCCAAAGTCCATAAATTAAATGAATTTATATTAATTATTATTATTTTAGAATCCAACTCCTTTATCCAACCGGTATCTTCGCTTTTTATGTTTGGCTTTCACTACTACATATGCCTTCAAATTTGCACATATGGGAAGTGCTAATTGCACTCATAACCCTCAACTCTCACTACCAGTTCTATCAATTGCCATTTGCCTGTCTTTTAATCCTGGAATACTTGCTCCTCTAACAGCAAATAGTACTACAAAAGGGAGCTCTTCCTTACTTCGGCTCTCAACAGGAGGATCTTCTACTCCCATATCCCCATTTTAGAACTCTCCATCTCCCCCCACTAACAGGACAACTTCAATATATACAGATACTCAAAATGGAGACTCCGTTCCAACTACATCAACCAGCTTTCAATCGTCGGTGACTTCACACCCCCCTACTATTAACAGCCAGAGTTCTCTCATTGCGCCATCAACGACACCATTCTTCATTGTACCAACTGTAATATCAACTATATCGATATATCTCAACACAAATGTCCCTTAAAGCAGTACAGTCAGTGCTCCGGTTATCTTCGTGACGAATCCTAGTGATCCAAATCAAATTGTCCGTTTTAAGACCCTGCAAATCCCTGAAAGTCAAAGAACAGGCTTACCTAGTGTGACCGATACTGACCCCGCAGCACTGCTAATTCCCACAACCTTTCGCTTCTCAGTGCTTCTTTTCCCTGATTTCATAATTGCGTTCCCTGATATCTCTTCGTTGCCTTCTTGGCTGAGCCCGTGAGTGTTTCCCTTCGCAGTCAAATTTATCCCACTAATACAATAGCAGGCGTCAATATCCATCAGCTGCTACCTTTAGAGTGGAGAGCATGAAGCACTCTCTCAAGACATTCTCTGGTCTGAAGAGTAATCCAAGTCAGCCTTCTCTTTCCACACAGAGAACATCCACAACATCAACATCTTCATCGTCATCTCCCATGAGTAGTACGACCGAAAAATGGGTTGTCAGTACTCGGAGGAAGACAACAATAGCTCGATTCAATAATCTGTTAGCTTTCTTGTCCCAGCATGGTTTAAAGCCCTATAATATACTGTCGAGTCCGGCCCTCAGTTTTCAGCAACTCATGGTGCAAATGAACTCTAGTCTGGTATCACAAATTCAACAAGTCCCAGCAGTAAGCTAAGATAGTAACATTTCCTTCTAACAAGCAGCTTGAATGGCAGGTCGATGTGGTGGTTGAGGATTTTATTATCTCTCCTGTTTCCGATGACACTACTCCACAAAAGACCAGACGAATCCCTGTAACATATATAGGACGGGATTCTAATTCGAATAGCTCTTCCACAACACGGAGTAGAAGGGGCAACACCAGGGAGGGAACTATAATCGCAATTAAAGATGACTTCCCTCAACGAGAATGGTTATTTCGAGGGTTTTGTCGGGGTTATATTCTTGACTCCATCGGCAGCGAGGGATCATTTGTCTATGTGATCGACTCAGGTGTAAATGTAGACCATATTGTGAGTAACTTCATCCGCTTTGTTGGCTTTTTTAAACAAGAAGAAAATTTGGGTTACTAATTTTTAACCGACTTAGGCATTCAAGAACTCTAATCTGAATAATATAGAAAGACATTCCGTGCGAAAGATCCTGGGTGATCTCGCAGGCCATGGAACGTGTATCGCATCTATCGCATGTGGTAAAATCGGTATAATGACTAAAGGAACTCTAGTCTCAATGAAAGCTGCCGATGACAATGATGATCCACGGAGGAGGGCATTTGGAACGCTTTTGGATTGGCAATCGACGACACCGCCGATAACGGACGCCAGGGGAGGTCTGTAATAAATATATCAGTCGGTAAGTCAATAACATATAAAATGACATTCGTTCGTACTAATTTATTATATAGGTACGCCCGATGATAAAGAAAAATGCCAAAGAAATAAAGTTACAGTACAAGAAACTTTTGAGAGATGCGGAGGACAATGGCATTGTAGTTGTAGTTTTGGCTGGAAACGGTGTAGGAACAGTCATTTTACGAGACTGTCCGCTTTGTTGACCATTTAACAGGGGCCTGGGCCTATTAACACATACCCTGCACTATTGGGTGTGGAAACGTCGTTAATAGATGTTGGTTCCCATGAGCTAGATGGGACAGTCTCGTCGTTTTCTCAAACAGGCCCACAACTGACTCTGTACGCACTCGGGAATGACGGCATTGTGCTAATCACTCTGATATGAAGAAGTTCAAGAGATGCCAGGGAACATCTTCTAGTACGTCGGATCGCTGTTAGACTCTTCTTTCTTTGGGGGGATAGAGAAGTGTATTCATAACTAACTTGAAAATGATATGTATCTCTCAGCTGCTGCGGTGGCGTCAGAACTTGTTGGGTATTTAATGTCGTTACCCTCGGTCAGACAGAAACTCTATTTGGATAATATGAGACGTCAGGAATTATGGCCTAACCTTATGAAAAAGATGGTCAGTGAGCTTGCGGTGGAAGAAAGCATTACACGGTCGTTTGCTTATCGCATATAATGGAGCTCTTTCTTGTGACGAACCCACCACAAAAAAACGCGATAGTATTCCTGGAGATCCTCTTCCACAAACTACCAGCACTGTTTGTGTCCAAGTTCCTCTGCAGCGTTTAGAGAAATGCCAGTTACCCATCGAATTAGCTCGATCTAGATGCCTGTACGTTGCAGGAATCAACGTTGTCAGGCTCTTTCCCAGCCAGTACTGCCACATCACAATCACTATCGTCAACTTCTTCGAGCTATTTCCTATTCCTTATTCCCAGAAGCTCCACAACCGTCACCACGAATAGTATGGTATGTGAAGGATCTGTGTGTATGCCACAATTTACGACACCGAATCGAGCTGGAGATGTTCTCTGGATTATATTAAATCTTGCTGGGGCAGTGTTTCTTGCTAAGCATTAAATCCAAATAGCACGTCAATTCCGGTTGTATTCTTATCAACGGCAGCTCACTTTGTGCGCCACAGACATATAGTAAGCTATATACATACACTTATTCTGAGCTATATGTACTAATCGATTAGTGTAGGTGTTGCAGATCAGGGCAAATACAATAGCACAGCGGTTATTTTTACCATTACTAGCTCAAATTCTCCAGGCCTATCTGCCACCACCATGACGTTAAATGAGATGGTTTGTGTCCTCATTGAGGGATCACGGATCCTCAGTGTCGTCCCAAATCCACCCCGACGCCAAACCCAGCTGGAACTAATCTTGTACGTTCTCTCGGTATAATTGCCGTGAAAATAGTACTGCTAACCACTCAATCTGCATCCAGCATGTCAACTCCGGCTGTATCCTGATTAATGGAAGTCCACGGTGTAACAGCAATGCGGGGGCAATCTCCGACATCTATGGAAGTTTTTACAGTACGATCTCTTGATTCTCCAAATATTCTCAATCTGACCACCTGTCTCTGAAGAGGATAATGCTTTTTTTCTCTGGCTAACTGTGCGCTGCTAACTACGTCCGTACATATAGATATCGCATCCGATCCGTCCCAACCGTATAGTACCGCCGATATTCTTTCCGGATTCAATAATACCAGCCAGAATAGTCTTAAGGCGACGGCCACTTGCCAGCTGAATGCGCGATGGCCAGCTAACTATGGAGATGTCTACTTTGGGGCTGATGGATGTCTTTACGACTCTTCAAGCAATAAGATCTTCGATCAATGTTGCGGACCTCCAGATCCGAACAACAGCGGCCTCGCCACTAACCCCTACTGCGCACCAGCACCCGCGAACCCCAACCAAATTTCGTTCAATAAGGAGGGTTCATCGATTTGCCTCAGCATCGATAGTGATCGCTGCAAATCGGGTGCTCAGCGGTTCCAGGATAACACAGTCTACCACCAGTACACTTCCCGTATGGCCTGATTCCACGGGGAAAGATATCATCAACGAGATATTTTCTTTCTGAAATTGCCAAAGAGATAGAAGGGATGTTCCGTATTAACCATGGTTGCACCGTCATCTGGGCATGTGAAAACTCTGATGCATACCATCAAGGATGCGTAAGTTCCTAGAGTCTACGCTTAAAGTTTTTGACTTTATCCAGCTGATAACCAGGACGGACAGAGTCAAATATTTCTATTCCCACGACGATGCGAAAACATGTGGTTCCACATACCTTAGCAACTCCTGTCATGTCACGATCAATGGATATAATAATTGCAGGGACGAGGGAGGGGCGAATACCCTGCACAGCCCATTTATCGTTGACAATGGAACCAGTCCCGATGCAGGGGGTGGGTGTTGTTAAATTTGTATATAGGACTTTCATATACTGGTCACGCGTGCAAGCACGCAGATGTCGTGAAATGATATCGAGATATATTGGAAACTGCTTCGATTTTAAATACAGTAAAGCCTAGAGGGAAAATTACAGCGTCTTCCATGCGAATATGGTTTCCTCCTCGAGTTTATGAAGTCTTTCCATTTCAGCCAGTAGGTAGACTCTTATGTGGTTGGATATCAACTGCTTCTAGGAGATCCAGTCCTTCAAGAGATTCAACAAGTAGGTAAATTTGAAGTCATGCAGATTACAATAGATCGATCGAATCGAATCCGATCCAGCACGCCATGACAGGTTTCGAATGAGCCCTCAAAGAGAAGTATCATACATGGCAATGATATGTAGCCTGCACTTCGCCGCAGAACCCTTGGCGGATGTTGAGAAAGGTAAAATTTGCTTGAAGTGAAGACTTCGGTTTCAGCCTCACAGGCGGCTGCCCAGGTGAAGCAGATATGCAGAGCCCCCGGAAAGACTTGGCTGTTGATACATAGCAGAACATATGTATCATAGGTAGGTATGATACATAATTGTGCCACTATCGGCCCGTGACTATCCGGGTAATTAGCAGGTCTACATCTAAGTGTGGCGTTTCTGGCACGCGTTAATAATCGATGATACTCAAGATCATCCTGCTGCTGCATTTTTCCCGTTAAGCACGATGAACAAGTGCTAGAAGAGTTGACCTCGTTTCTCCGCGGGGGTTTCTTGCTTTTGACACAACTGTACGGGGGAACTGATGGACATCTCCAAGGACAACGACTACATGAAGACCACCGAATACACTACGGCAGTCAAATCGCTACTGAGGTTCTTCAGAACCTTGCACCGTCTGTCAGTAATGGAGTCCATCAGTTTCGGCAATAAATTTCATTCGTCCATAATGATTTGACTCGTGATGAGGTCCCCCGTTTACGATGACTTCCTATGGCAACGTCCAAACAGATATGTATCGTACTTCCTCCAACACTCGAGGCGGCATTTCCAACCTGTCGCTCTCATTGTAGTAGCCTCATGCCTAGTCTCACCACTTCAATCACTCGTGACTTGTCCGTAAAGAAAAAATTGGTCCTCCAAGTCTTCCCTTGGCACTGCAACACATGATAGAATAGCATAGACACAGACCTTAGTAATCACCTCGGTGATCTCTACGCTTGGACCAGTGGTCGAATCCAATTCAGTAAAGGTAGGAACGGTTCCAGCATCGCATAGTCATTGTCCGGCTCATTATTATCAATGTCATTAGTCAAGTTCCCCGTGACTCCCGTGACTCCAAAAGCGTCGCTTAAGGTACACTGAGATCGATGACCCACCGGTCATCGATTTGTGCCTTTTTGGCTGGTAAACTCAGCACCCAGCTATAGGCAGTCGGGCTTAGGTCCTCACCCTAGCCGTGTTCGAAACATTTATGGTCTGACCATCGGAAATGTCGTGTCGGATTCCAGACATGGTATCGACTCCTGTTGGCGTAAAACTGTCAATTGATAGGTCCGGAAACTCTTTCCAAGGTTGATGCAGAGCAGGAATGCCAGCTGCAGCAACACCATCTTGATCCCGCCAATGACTGATATAATGGTGAGTGTAATATGTTAGAGAGATAACATTTTACGTACGTGCAACTGTTCACTTCTAGTTTCATAACGTAGGTAGAGACTGGGCGTGGGTAGAGATTGACTAAGTGAGCGTGGGTCGAGAGGAGGTCCTATTATGTATGATATGATATGTAGCACACTTTCTCTCCATCGAAACGGTGGATGCGCGGAATCCGGATGCTACCGCCCGACCACCTTTTATTCGTCTATACCTCCGAGGTGTCGACAATTGGCAGACTGCGGACAATGGAACCGCACCGGCAGTGGCGAAGGCTTTAGTCATGATTGGAAGTTAATTGTCGAGGAAATTTGCTCGAATCTGGACGCATCGGTCAACATCACCGATGCTGCTTATCTCAGAATCTCAGACTATAGATTTTGATGATCTACTAGAATACGTGTACGCGTGGTGGTGTTGGCGCGTTCATTGTTTGGGGTTTAGTGTCCGTGAACATCTTGATGCTGCTGGTTTGTTTGTTTGTTTGTCAGCACAATGTATGATAGAAGAAGGGAATCTAACTATTACACTACCAAGGCTTGATAACGT
>NPHW01002460.1:303-39135 GCA_002240705.1 Elaphomyces granulatus
CTTTAACTAATGGGAGCCAACTTTGGGTGCCGCCCATAGTGAAGAGTCATAACAAACATACCGAAATAGTTAAGGGTACTTGTGGTATACGGGGGGCGTAGCAGTAAATATGGGGGGCGTAGCAACAGATAAGGGGGGACGACGAATCATTCTTCTTGCCAAGCCTGTGGCTGTGTGGCGGCCAGCTTAAGCTCCTGGGCGACGCAGATGTCACCCAGGTCTTGGGAGAACGCACGACCAGGCTCGGATAATGCTGCCGATAGCCATTCTACGAGATACTACCTGATGTCTTTCAATCCTTTGGATGCCATGCCTGCGATGTAACATACAACTTGCGAAAAACGCGTTGACCTCAAAACGCTTCGCCCTACGGCCACTGACATGTCAATCACGATACAAACACTTACCTCCACTCTTTCACAAGCTCTCACTAAAAGATCTTGCGAAGTAAATGTCTCAAGACAACATTGCCATCTTCTTGATCGAGCGTGTTGCGAAATATCTTGCCCGTATTCCTGGTGTAAGCCCCCAGGTCTTCTTCATTGCGAAAGGTCTGAACTCTTTCCATAGTGTTTCCACGTCTTCGTCCCCATTCAATCAGATCAACAATATTGACATGTGTCCTTCGTACAGCCTGTGATCTGGATTAGCATAAGTCTTCAGAGTCTCGTATAACGGGCTCGTACTCCCTCGCACTTCTCACACGTTTGCGGAAGCGGCTCGACACCAATGGCACGACAAAGCGCATGCCACGCAGTCAAATCGTCTTCTGCACCATACCACATACGCAGTTCGCTTTCCAATGCATCTTGATATCCACTCCAGGCATCGTTCGACGCAGCGCTGCCACGCCGCAACCCTTCGTGTTTCCGCAAGTTGGTATACGATGTTGTTGGTGGTAGAGAAGGGCTATAATCAAATGTTGGAAAGGAGCGGAAGAAGACATCCAAAGGAGTTTCTGAATCCTGTTGGTGAATCTGGGAGTCCCGCAGGTGCTGCTCCAGGGCCTCCTCGTTGCCAAAGTATCGATCGCAGGTCTCACACTTGAAAGATCTTGGAGCATGCAATGGCGAGTCTCGTAGGTGCTGCTCTAGAGCTTCCTCGCTGCCGAAAGGCCGGTCGCAGGTTTCACAGTACGGAGCATGCGCAGGCGAGTCCTGGAGATGCTGCTCCAGAGCCTCCTCGCTTCCGAAGGCTCGATCGCAAGTCTCGCATACGAAAGACGGAGCATGCGCGGGCGAATCTCGTAGGTGCTGCTGTAACGCCTCTTCGCCATCGAAAGATCGATCGCAGTCGTCGCAGTCAAAGGACGGAGCATGGACAGGCGAGTCCCGTAGGTGCTGCTCCAGAGCCTCCTCGCTCCCGAAGGCTCGATCGCAAGTCTCGCATACGAATGACGGGCCATGCGTGGGCGAATCTCGTAGGTGCTGTTGTAACGCCTCTTCACTATCGAAAGATCGATCGCAGTCGTCACAGTCAAAGGACAGAGCATGGACAGGCGAGTCCCGTAGGTGCTGCTGTAGAGCCCTGTCGCTGGCGTAGTGACGGTCGCAAGTTGTACAGTCGAAGGCATGCGCGGCTGAGTCTCGTTTGTGCTGCTGCAGAACCTCGTCGCTGTCGAAAGATCGATCGCAGAGGACGCAACGGGAGCTCATAGTGGCAAGAGCTTTATTACTTGTGTTAATTCGATCTTCAATGATAATTGGTCCATGATCGCCTGGAAGCGGTGAGTAGACAGTTAAAATATACATTGACTTATTGATGTCATTATTTGAACGAATGTCGGGAACGTCGGCAACTATGTCGTGTATACATAAACAGCATGACCCAGTGAACCAAAGCCACTTTGATGAGAAGTGTTCACAACATCTACATAGCATCAAAGTCACCAAAAGCTGTCAATAATGCTGCTGACAACTGTTCGACGAGATATCCGATAGTATAGTTCGATCCTCTGGATGTAATAGTATGTCGGTACATATATCATTTCTTTGTTGTACTGAATGTTCCTTGTGAGTCATTCCTCTGACTCGAGTGATTTGAACGGTTTCATTGCATGGCGCATAGATCTTTATGAACAATTCCATCGATACAGGGATTATGAAGGTTTTACAGAGACCATCTTCCAACTTGCAACCAAGGAATACGTGCGAAAATTTATAAGAGACTTCCTCCGGGCAAATGGTGTATACATCCATCCATATATAGACAGGCAAGGGTGCCCATGGCAAGGGAACTCTTTAAAGTCTCACAAAAGGATAAACCGCACGAGTGGACTAAAGAGGAGATTGAAGATCAGATAAACTCATCCCATGGATTCCTTGGGGTGGTTACATACTTTCTAAATTCTGTCAGATCTGGCCCTGGATTATTGGAGCCTGGAAAGCTAGATTCCAGGCCCAGTTCATGAGGAAGAGCTGGAAGGATAATAGCTTGTGCTGTCCCCTCAAATAATAACCAGGTGACACGGGCTATTTTACTGTATTCTATCTTTATTATTACTCAGGTCATGGTACTAGTATATATATATAGTCTCCTCATAATATAGGTATTATCATTTACTAACATAACTAAAGGCATTGATAAATACAGACCTCTAGTTGCAGTAGATTGAATACAGACACCATTCTGATTTTACCTAAGACATGTAATAACCCGCTCCGAAGTCGCCGCCTTTCCCTGCCTTCTCAAGTTCCATGTTTTGTAGCCTTCAAGCGCTACAGGAGCTTGCTCAGGTGTATTATACCTACTGTAGCTAGGTACGGACTATGATAATATGACGACAAACTAAATTGGACAAATCCGCTGCCTCCTCACTCAACTGAGAAGCCGTTGTAAGGGTAGTAACTAATTATACTATTGTTAAGCCTAATTAGGTAGTAAATGCCTACACGTGGAGGCTTCTGCGTCACGAGGAGCGATGTATTTATTGGTCGGATGGTCTCTTGCAATTATCCATCATGCCCTTGATTGAGTAGTCACTTGGGGTTGTGTATATTCTTTATATAGGAGTTCCTTGCAATTGTAGGAAAGAATCTTCACTGATTGTAACAATTGTATATTTTGTGGACCTAAGCCCTAGAATAGTGCCACACGGTCGTTAAGGTCGAAGACAGTTGGAGGTTGCTGTGATATTTTTTTTGGAAGTGTATGAGGACCTCTCTCCCCCCTGCCACTCTTAGCAGATCAATCTTACCAAGTGCGAGGTTGAACTAGATTGTTAGCAGATCTAGTCCATGTTCTGTTGAGCAAGCAGGTCATATAAGTATACATCACCTGTGTGCGACAAAGTCGTGGGCAGGCCCGAGGATGCTCCGGAGCCAGCACCGTACGCCTCGATGACTCCGGAGTCGGCTTATTATAATTGCCCGCGTCAGTCGTCAACGGTTCCGCTTGGCAGATTTTGCAATTAGAGAGGGCAACGAGTGTCGAGATTGGTACTCCTTGATCTTCTCCAATGCTTCTCCAAGCTTCGGCTCTGGGTAAGGAGCCTGGAGGTTGATATGATATATAGTAAAACATTGAGGCAACGCCTAGCTTGAAATTGAAGCTGTTCCTCTGTGAGTTGTTCCTCTGTGAACGTTAACGTTTCCAGGTTCAACCAGTACAGGCCACTATGTATAACATATAGAATAGTATGTACTATATATTGAATGTTAGCTAGGACTACCTTTAAATGGGAGATAATAACTCACTGATGGCGAGCACAATCGATTGGCATGGTAGGTCGGAGCCGTCGCTGCGTCTCATGGCAGCTTGCAAGAGTAGGTGGCGATATTCCGCGGAAGTCGACCTTCTCGAAGTATGTCGGTTTTAACTGGTCCATCCTATGCCAGGCATGATTAAAACTGAAGTGGCAAGTCTCGTGCTCCTCGGGATTAATGAGGATGGGAACCTATGATCCGATTTCGAATGCAAGATTGCGCATATGCGCGTACACTATATCATAGAATCCGGATTGGCTTTTGACTCAAAGGCTCGAGCTAGGCAGTAAGCTTAGTATAATGAATTTCACGATACGTCCCTCCGATACGTCGACACTAAGCTCGCGAGCGGCAATTAATAATAGCGATACTGTATTCTATCATATACATGATAGTCACGCTATCTATATGTACGTATTAGCCACGACTCTAGCTATAGTAGACTTCAAGCTGCTTTATTATACTGACATATTGCCCATACGACGTACGATCCTTGCTGTTGTCACTTTTTATTATACGTACTATCTAATTGAACCGTTTCAAGTTCATTATCGATCCAGATCTGGTATTATATAATTTCAATGGCGACCCGTCGTATGGCTGTTGTATCCTCTAGGTGGGTTGAGCTGTGATGATATTGTAGCTACCTTGTATTCACTTGCAATTGTGAAAGTTATAGAGTAGCATACTCGAAGCTGTGGAACGACATCTCTGTCTTGACCGCGTGTCATCGATTGTTGAATGCGTGGTATGTGAGATTGTTGCAATTGAATGCGTGGTAAGTTTAAATTGCTCTGTCAAACCCAAAGTCGGCAACGGCAATTATATAACTTCCTCATCGTCTTTCGCCACCCTTGTAGGTACTGTTCAGTTGGTTTTTCAGTTGGCTCTCTGCCTCCCCAGCACTACTAGTTGACGTTCAAGAGTCTGTAGCACCATATAGCACCGATTTATAAACCTCTTCGATAACCTGAACTTCATCAATGCTGTCGTTTTAATGTGAATAGGTATGTTGTTGTGTCCAAGTTGTTTAAATTTTATTCATATCATATCGATCTGTTGTGGGGTGCACTCGAAGTTGTAAAAGACTAGGTAATATTCGGTGTTTTTGTAGTCGACACTGACTTGAAAGTTCAAATGTCGAACAGATGGAGTAGCGATACAACATATGGTCACGCATGTCTAGATAGGTACGTATTAGCCAACATTAGACTCTAGACTTTAAGCAGTTGTACTATACTGACCTTCCCTGTAGGTGCTGTCCTCCTCGTTCAAAGGGGTGTTACTAGTAGCCATGATAAAACACAAATTCTGAATTTGATTTTTCGGGATCCTTCCATTGTCAATGAGACCTCAGGGGGGGATGATGACAAGGATTGGTTGATCCTGAGTATTTTGGTATGGTCGCTATTTTTCAAAGACGACTGATCCGAGACGCCCTCTTAATAAGAGACCGACAGACAGACAGAAACTGGAGGGGCCAAAGAGATAAATCGAATTGATGAACTGTAAACAAATATAAGTATGTATCCAGTACTTTCGAAGTAGAAAAGCATACATAACAGTTATGTGACATCTGTGAGGATGTAGTACACCCCTGTCGACATATGGTCTCTGAATGCATACCGGCCCTGATGTTGAACACCGTGGAGAACCGTTTTAAGTTCCTGGTGTAATCCGTAGGATGGACCAACAATATTGTTATGCATACATATATATATGACTTTATATGTAGCTAATATTCACTTGCAACTGTGAAAGTTATAGAGCAGCATACTCGAGAATATTAACAACGGGTATTGTTGTCTAATAATTGTAGTGAGAGCTATAGAGTAGCATACTCGAAAACATTCAGGCATGGCCGCATATGAATCATGATGGGAAAATCAGGATCCGAAAGAAATTTAGGAAATTTATATTGTCTGATGAGTAACTAGCCGGTGAGCCACTGCCTTTTTTCTCACTGAACTACGTACAGATCTTCACTATATCATTATCATGTTATGATATTAATCAGTACTAGTAGTGAATGGGTCAGCACCTATGATAACCTCGCTGCTCAAGGTACATCCTGTTCGTTTTAGACCTATTAATCTCTTGGACTTGTGGTTTTGTCGGCTTTGTTAGAAACCCCTCTTGAACATCTTTTATATAGTCTGGATCGACCTTAAGTGCGTGTCATCGATCGGGGATAGCTATAGATCAGCTGCTAGAGAATAATAAGATTATAGGATTGCATTGTTCAACTCAAGAAGTTTCAATAGCTATTATAGAAGTGCGAAAGAAGGATCAACAAGGACAACCCGAGTCATTCAACACTGGTATAACCAAATAAACAACACTAGTGGATAAATTACATGATTGTGAGAGTTGCTCATGCTTCTTCGAAGTGAAGAAGCCATGGTGCTACCCGATACACGAAGTCCACCATAAGAGACTGTCGCGCCGGTACCAGATCACTCCACTTGGCGCAATATCCGCCTTCGAAGTTTGTGGCGTATTGCCTTCCCGCAGTAAGAGCAAGCAGCCAGGATGTCCGTATACCCTTTACGACCTGTAATGGTTGTTTCCTCCGGACGGAGCAACTCTTGATAGTGACGGATCTTCCAAGGGGAAAACCGGGGATAACCTTGGCTTCAAGATCGTCGAATTTGGAGTTTTGATCTTTCTCGTTGAAACAAAACACTGGCCGGAGGTTTCGTACACAGGATGTACAGATCATCTATCTCGAAGAAGTCCGCTAGGGATTGTAAGCTGTGTGATTAGATAAGTGTATTCAGTCATCAACATTGGAAATACGTACCTGTTTAGGCATTGTTAAATAATTGATGTGGGAGAAGGCGTTGAGATGGTAACAAAGGGTATTTAGCCGGACTATGGAGGTGGCATCTTGGAATTCTGGAGCGAAAAGACTTTACTGTTCAGCATAGCAGCACGGTGGAAAGAGCCACCGCAAATCGCCGCCAATCAGCACTTTTTAAATATGCGGCTGAGCTGATGTTTGATCGTGCCTGCCGACCTTGGGCAAGTCAGGTCAAGTAAGGTTGTTCATGGATGTATTGGATGGCGAGGGATTGTTGGTGTCGCATCATCGGCAGTGCAGGTGGTGGTTCTGGCACGATCCAGAGAGGCCTGTCTCATCTGCTCGTCCAGTATGATATGACATTAGCAAATTGCTGCCAGATCCATTTACCTCTTGCGTCTTCGGCATTGCCTAAAAAGGAATCAATAGAGGCCAGGATGTTTGCCGTAGTCAAAATTGGGCAATCGGGATAAAAGATTGCTTGGATTTTTGGGCTATTACTTAGAGCGTAAAATATTAATTAATTATTCCAACGTTGTAATATCATTGCCAGGCTTAGCACTTACCCGGGGGCCCGGGATGCGTCAACCGCATCGTTGTCAAAGATTTCTCGAGTCGAAAATGAGCCGAAACCAAGCCTATGAAATCTGCAGGGGAAAATCTCGGGCAGCTGGAGGTGAAAGCTGAAACGGTCCTGTGAAAGGTCCGCAAAACCCTAGGATCTAGGGATCCGAGCTCGAACTTTGTGGAGCTGTCCGTGTTCTCCTCTAAAGGTAGCCCATTGTTGTGCGACGTGGAGCTCATCAATGGCCACGAGAACGAGTTTGCTAAGGAACCGCTCATCTTGCAAACGTGTGTCCCCGTTTTTCTCTTTTCCAGAATTTGGAGGGGGGCCCTCAGAACCGTCTTGTCCAGAAATTAGTTACCCAAGGCCATTGCTGTTCAAATTGGCTAGGGGATATAAAATGCTCGGATTGTTGACTATCACGCTGCGTAGTCCAAGGTAGGGGGTCAAAATAGCTGTTGTTCTTGAGCGCCTCGAAAGTACAGGCCGACTGCGTCCTCCAGTGTGTTTTCCCCACTTTGACGGGGAAGGTGGATGCAAGATCGGGATGCAGTCGTTGTCGATGCCCTCGAACGCTTGGTGATTGACCGTGTCCCGTCGGAACAGTACGCACACGGGGTGCAGAGCACGACGTTCCGGTCGAACCGGAGGAACCGGGCTATGTGGAGTTAGTATGACAAGAATCGAGATTGCAGCTCCAGGAGGGTAAAAAAAGCCTACCGTCGGGGTGGGGGACGATGCCAGCTGCGGTCCCTCTGGCTCCGTTCACTAGTCCCAGAGGAGTGCAGATGTTGAAGAGGATTGTAACGGGCATTCCCTTCGTGTGGAGGAAGAGGCCCGGCCCCTTGGCGGTCCCCTCGCCATCCTGGCATGCGCGAGAGCAATACATTGCCACATGGCAGCGGGAGCAACGTCCTAAGGGTGTCTCCTTCCTGCAGGAAACACAGCAGGTGGCCGCAGGAGACTCGTCGGGTATTCAACTGAGCGATAGAAATCAGTTTCTGAGTTGACAGGATCCTTGTGGCGTAGTCATTGGTCAAAGAGAAAAGCACTCGTGACTCACTCTCTCGGCTAATACACGCCGCATTGCACTGATAACCCGAGTCTAGGTCTGGACTCCTAAGCGTGCCTACTCGCACTCTTCCGCAGGACCAACTATCGCGGTAATCTATGCCGCCATATCTAGTCAAAGACTCTCCAGGCGCTCGTGACACGACCTTGGCAGTTCATGAAGCTGAAGATTTCAGTCTACACTGCTGTACTGATCCGCTTGAACCTAGCTGAGCAGTGCTAATACATGGCTTTATTGCCTACTAGCACACCAAACCTCGGTTAGATAAGCCAGTACCCTGACTGCAGTCATATGGAAATGCTATCCCCGAGCTTAAGCTCCAGCTCCAAGACTCGCGCGCCAACATATGAATGCCGGTGCGGCATTTTTGCTATTGGCCAAACAGTTGTTATTTTTAGGGAGACTGTAAAAATTTGAAATGTGGCTAGCTGATCTAGAACTTCAGATTCGCCAAGGTAAAACGCCGAACTCAACTGTGTAGAAACCGGTAGGGACGTGGCGTCAAGATTTAGGAATGAATGGCTAACAAGATAGAGTTATTGTGAGGTCCAAAATAGTAGCAAAAGCATTAGCAGTAGGCGGTGCAAATAGAAATCGTCGCTGTGGGCGTTACATTAACCCTCAAGTGACTCTGCGCATAGCATCTTGCAGCATGCGGAACAGTATGAAAGGCAGCTGAACAGAACACCTCATGTTGGTGCCTCCGCAGGAGCGAAAAGACGACTGTTTCAGAAGAGGGGACCTTACCGGAACAGAGCAATCGGAACAGAGCACGGATAACACGGCATCCTTCGTAGGATCGGAGCGACGGGGGGGGGGAAGAAAAGAAAGTGCGTTGTCATTTGGAGGGAGACATGTCGAGCTTTTATAGATGAGTTGAGGCGGCGAGAGTGAGGGCAAAAGCGGCGAGAGACAGCGCGATCCCCAAAGGGGTAGACACCTATCTCCGTTGGCGGCAGGCGGTGGCGGGCGGCAGATGAGCGGTGCAATGGGAGCCGTTTCCCGCGCCCCGCTAACCGACTCATTGTATACCAATAATAAATTTGCTTGAGGGTAGGTATGTACATGCTACTCTATAATATCGCGGGAGGCTGCCTGAAACTCAACTAGCAATAACTACCTAGAATCTAGACTTTAAGGTCTGGGTCTCTTCTGACAAAGGATATCATCAGAATATAAGTTTCGGGCTTATGGCTTTTGGCTTCTTGACTCGGGATCATTTCAGCTAATAAATAAAATATAATTAATATCGAGCCCACATATCTCCTCCTCCTCCTCCTCATCATCATCATCATCATCATCGAACTTGCTGGATGATTCTCTTTATTCCCAAGTCAATTGGTTTCCCAGGTAGTCACTGTTATAATATTATAGAATACTGACTAGGTGTCCTACTAGGTATGCATGAAGGTACATGCATACATAAAAAGGAAGACGACCCTTCCCATCGAGTCCTCATCCCAGCCCCAATAGAGTAATCGATGGCGAATTATGATAGTAGAACAAGATTGAACCAACCACTGAAGCTGTTCACTTTTTGCTACGAGGATGACGCTCTACGGCCGGGTGCTGATCCCGATTGTTCACTGTTCACTGTTCAGGTTCATATATATTTCTTTATGAATGAAAAAGAGTAGTAAATACATAACGATATACTAGATTTATATCATATCCAAAGTCGAGAGAGTGCCAAAGCCAAACCAAAAGCCCCCAACCGCCTCTTTTTTGCCCCTCTCTAGTTAAACGCTTCTCCACCAACGAGCATTCAACACAAGTTGCCAGGAACTCAACCTTGGAAATTTTCATTTGTCGATCGTGCTTGAATCGTTCAAGTTGTGTGCCCTCTTTTGCACATCAAGTTTCTCTTCCTGGGTGACCAAGTTCTCTCCACGAATATGGTAGTTTATTACTAGGTAGTAGTAGGTTAGTTCTACAAGCTCCCTCTCCTCCTTCCCTTCCTCTATCCTGGCCCCATTATATTCTTCTTCCATATCTTCATTACTGTTACATACACATTTCAGCCATCGTCCTTCCTCCCTCCCTTCCTCTCTTTTTCCTCTTCTCCCTCCTCCTCCTCCTCCTCCTCCTCCATCTCCTCCTCTTTCTCCGCTTCCCCGCCCTCCGTTCCTGTTGACCGGTACCTAGTCCGCACCGCCAGCCTGCTAGAGTTACTGGTACCGGCATCTCATTGTCTCCTCCCCACTCTGAGCGCCTTGTGAAGGGTTTGGTTTACATACTTGTATGAAACTCCTACGTGCAGTTCCTCCCGGTCCAGTCAAGGTGTTTACCAGTGACGCCTGAAGCCCGCCTTCCAAGTCGCGGAAACCGGATCACAAACGGCGGCCCAACCAACCTAACGAGCAACAACCGTCGCAACGGAGAATGAAGTGCAGTGCATCTCCTTTATAGCAGCAATTCCTCCCTGAAGAGCTTTTCCTGTTGTCGTCACTTCTATTAATTCTCATCGGAACCATCCCAGCAACCCTCCGCGGTATTGCAGCTCGGACGGTGCAGGACACTCGTTCAGGCACAGATATATCCCAGGGGTGGTGGAAACAACGAAAATCATTTCCTCCTTCCCGACTCTCCTCGGTCGGAAGTCCGGATGAAGACTGGATACGGTGGTGAGTGACAGGCATGGATCCGCAGTGGCAGACGTATACGGACCCCTCGCTGGGGCGCGCATCACAGTTTGCCAACCCGGCGCAACTGAACTCCAAGTATAGCGGTCTACCAACACAGGCGCAGCCACCAGCGGGCTATACCTACGAGTCATACCAGACGCCAGCCGCGGCGACCAAGGCTCCTCCAACATCGAAGTCGGTGTCGATGGCCTCATCCCCGGCCGTTCCTCATGCTCGAGATTATGTAACGGATACCGACACGCCTATGGAGGATGCGGACCCCTATAACCGGTCGAAGTATCCCAGGTCTACCCATCAAAATCGTCCATCTTCCCAATATCTACCGAATGAGGAGTCGTCCGCTCAACGCAGGTACTCTCCCATGAACATCCTATCGCCATCCCTCCCGTACAATGCGAGTCCCAGCAAATCCCAGAACTCATATGGGCCCAGCAGTTCTCGACAGTCCCCGACGCGGACCAGTGGCTTTCCATCACCGTCCCAGGCATATCAATCGCCACGTGAGTTTTGTCGTCGAGTCCTGGTAATGTCCCCTCATGGTCCGGCTGACGAAGGATGATCTCCGTAGCCACTTCTCGACCATCACGGCTGCCCCCGATCCAGTCGGGAGAACTGAGTCTGGACCAGTATTATCCGCAACCGGCAGCTCCACAGCTGAGTGTCGCCTTTGGTCAAGATGCAAAGTCACCGCGGCCAGGCATGCCCCCCAATCAAGGCCAGCCCTTGGGGCGGGGACCGGTGCCAAAGTTTCAGAAAATCAAGTCCACGCAAGATCTGCGACCCAAGATAAACGTGCAGCCAGCCTATAGACGTGCGAATCCCGAAGGAGGCTTCATCAGCGTAAGTGATTGACCATCCTCGTTCACGCCCCCGAGCACCAGACCGGCCTCCGATCCCCCGATGTCTAACCGTATTGGTAGCCTCTGCAAGCGCTCACCACTCACCTACCGGCCACATACCGGATATGTAATCCCGCTTTTAAATACGAATCTTCGAGAAACCCCAGGCGCGTGTTGACCAAGCCGAGCAAAGGAGTCAAGAATGATGGTTATGATAATGAAGAAAGCGACTATATTCTCTATGTGAACGATATCCTTGGGAGCGAGGATGGAGGCCATAAGTACAGTTCTCTTTCCCGGACGATGTCATTTGGTGAGATGGGTCGCTCTGCTAACCTCACCGGTTCTTTTGGAAGAAATCGGTATCTCATTCTGGATGTGCTGGGTCAAGGAACATTTGGCCAAGTGGTAAAGTGTCAGAATCTCAAAACCCAAGAAGTAGTGGCGGTCAAGGTGGTCAAGAATAAGACGGCATATTTCAATCAGAGTATGATGGAGGTGTCCGTGCTGGATTTGGTATGTACCAACGAGAGCCATTGGACGCTGTGGGGTCGCCGCTGAATTTTGCCAGCTCAATAGCAAATATGATAAAAATGACGAGCATCACTTGCTACGACTGAAGGATACCTTCATTCATCGACAACATCTTTGCTTGGTGTTCGAACTGCTGAGTGTGAACCTCTACGAACTCATCAAGCAGAACCAATTTCGAGGCTTGAGTACGACCTTAGTCCGAGTCTTTGCCCAGCAACTTCTGAATGGATTAAGCCTCTTAAACAAGGCGCGCCTCATTCATTGTGACCTGAAACCCGAAAATATTCTACTGAAGAAGTGAGTGCCCGATGTCGGCAAGTATGGTTCACTTTGCTGATGGATGTCCCACCTGCGTGGTTTCTTGCGACGGTATAGTCTCGAGAGTCCCATAATCAAAATCATCGATTTTGGTTCTGCGTGTGATGAACGGCAGACCGTATACACCTACATTCAATCTCGGTTTTATCGCTCCCCCGAGGTTCTTCTAGGCTTGCCGTACGTTAGATTGACCACACTCTCCATCTAGTCCCAAACCGAAAGAAGTAAACAGAGAAAAAGCTAACTTGCCTAGATATTCCTCCGCAATTGATATGTGGTCACTCGGTTGCATCGTGGTTGAGCTGTTCCTCGGTCTACCCCTCTTTCCCGGTTCTTCGGAATATAACCAAGTGGCTCGTATCACGGAGATGCTGGGAATGCCTCCATCCTGGATGTTGGAATCAGGAAAACAAGCCGGGGAGTTCTTTGAGAAGACGCAGGATGAATACGGTCGAAAGGCCTGGCGCCTCAAGAGCATGGAGCAATACTCTCGAGAGCATAACACCAAAGAACAACCGAGCAAGAAATACTTCCAGGCCAGTACGTTGGAGGATATCATCCGAAGCTATTCAATGCCAAGGAAAAATATGAAACAGGCCGAAATTGATCGAGGTATATGACTATCTCTACTCTTTTTCCTTCCTTTATTTTCTGGATTTACTCTTTCAATATCTAACACGTGTAGAAATCAACAATCGCGTTGCATTCATCGATTTCGTCCGCGGTCTCCTACAAATTAATCCTCTTGAAAGGTGGTCTCCTCAGCAAGCTAAACTCCATCCCTTCATCACACAGCAAAAGTTTCCAGGACCGTTTGTGCCTCCTATGAACTTGAAATATACGGCGTTGAATAAAAGCATTGCACCTGGAGTACAGCAACAACAGCAGGCGGAAGCTACAAGTAAACAGAGGGCTGCACAGGCTGCACAAGCGGCCCAGGTACAGGTACAATCTGCCGCGCAGTCTGCGTATGCCCTTCAGATGGGCCCGTATCACCCATCATCTCATAACCAGCCGCCCCCTGTCTACAATGGGATATACCCGGGCCACCAGCAAGGTGCACCCCCCCCTTACCCGTCTCAGCCACCAGGGTACGGTCACCAAATGGGCATGTTACAGGGTCAGATGCATCAACCCCAGTATGGCCCTTCTCAAAGTCTCTATGCCCAAGCAACCGCCCGAGCAGGGCGTCAACGTGCAGCCACCCTGGATCAACAACAAGGGGGGATTCCACCGAGTATCCAGCGTGTCGCCAGTCATCTTGATCCTAATGCTCCCATACGCTTACAACCGAGTCCGGCGTACTATCCTCCGCCTCCTGATGGTTATGGAGAATCAGCCGCAAACACGAGACGTCGCGGAAGCCGTGCAGGTGCTAACCATCGGAATAGGGATTTCATCCGTACTCTCGAAGATGGTGCACTTGGCGACGGATTCATGGGTCAGTCCCAGTGGCATTAAGCCTGTCCATGACTGAATTCGGAAAGTTCATCGTCATGGGGACAGTTGATAACCATCTTCAAGAAAAAGAACTGAAAATTTTTCTTGCAAGCGGAGGTCTCTCACTGCGTTGTCTGAAAAGAGACGAAGTGCACGACGAACAAGATGAGTGAGTTTCTGATGGTAATTGGAACCTTACCTGATGCAAACAATACGTGCACGCCCTATTTCCACCGCCAAGAAACAGTATTTGCTATTGCGATACGCAAAGAGCTAGACTCTATACTAGCTCGTATGATCACGGTTGATTATGAACATGTATCCTGCCATTGATGACTATATTCGCAATTTAAGTTAGGAAGAGAAAAGAAATGAAAAGAAAGAAAATTAAGAAAAAAAGCTAAGCGTTACTTGGACCAAATCGAAAAACCAATACCGGAGTGAACGACCAGCCTCAAGTTTAGGCGCATGTTTATGTATGACTGTTAGTGACTCTTCCTTCGCTTTTTCTTTTCTCTTTTTCTCTTTCCCTGTGGCACTCAATAAGCATGAAAACTTTCTTGCTTTGATTTACTTTTGCATTTTTTCCAGTCGATATTCCCGCTTTGTACTCTTGTCTGCTTAGAATGTTTTATTCTATGTTCGAGTACCTTTGATTGCGGGTCTTTACCCTCATGTTTGTTTTGCTTTGGTACCTTTGGCATAGCGCCGGCGCGGTTTGGAAAGATATTGGTTTCCTTCCTGCATTACTATTGGTTCCTATTCTTTGTTCTATAACCAATTTTCTTCCCGTTTGAATGTTTAAATGAACGAAGCATGGGTAAATGTCACGGGGGAAGAGCCTCTTGGAATATGAGCGATTCCCTATATACTATCGTTCCCCCTCTATTTTCATTTTTTGATCTAAATACTATTTACGACGTACTTAGTCACTAGGTATGTATGTAAATTTCCCGTACTTAAGCCGTTTTTTGTTTGTACCTAAGCCACATTTCGATTTTTCTCTTCTTTCGTCTCCTTACAGCTAACTTATAAAATCAAGTTCCCCCAATCCTACTTTTGCGGAATCTTCGACCGCAGACACCTTTATATTATATATTTTCGACGAAAGGTCTTTGCGACGGTACTCGCTCGGATTTTGAGTAGAGATCATAAAGGTACATATATATGCACTACTAACTGCACAGGGCGAGGATGGCTTTTGAATAGCTAGATGGATAGCATGGTTCTGTTCATTTTATTAGTTTTTGCGAGCATCGATTTTTGGGCTTCAACGACATGTCATATATTATATCCAAATACATACCCAAGCAAGTAAACATAGAAGCATAATATTAAATACCGATTTTTATACATGTAGGTTTGGGGTAAAGTCTATAGAGACACTTCAATCGCCTTTAAACATTTATCCTACAAAAATAATAATTTATTAAGCGAGCGTAGTTCTTCAAGAATCCATTTAGGTATAAGGCACCGCCTTGATTAATTCAAAATGTTTCCCGATCAAAACATTGGCAATCCAAACAAGCAACCTACAATATCTAGGTGCCAGCTGTAGCTGGATATTAGTAGTCAGTAGTGATGTTGGTGATTTTATCGGTATGATACACGACCTAGTAACCGTAGTGACACCGGTACTAGGCATTACGACCATACTGTATTAGGATAAGCCACTCTTCGCTTATGCCCCAAACTTATCACAGAATTTCGTTCCGCAACGACTGAATATTTCGTTTTCTCCCAATACCTGTGAATTGATAATTTGCTAGTCAGAGCCACTTTCATCATGTCGCGCTTTTTCCACGGTGGCGGCAGTGACAGCGAGACCAGTTCCTCTGACGAGGAGGAACTCTACAGCGATCACGAGGCCGGAGGGGATGAGGAGCATTCCGAAAGTGAATCATCTAGCGGGGAGGAGGATGCCAGTGGCGACGAGGACTCGTCCTCGGAGGAGGAATCCAAACGCAAAGGGGCGAACCGTTTCTTTAAGAATTTCTCCGAGAGTGAGGAAAGTGGTGATGAGGACCGTCAGACTGTCGTAAAGAGTGCTAAGGATAAGAGGTTGGAGGAGTTAGAGGGGACTATCAAATTGATTGAAAATGCTGAGAAGATTAATGACTGGGCGGTGATCTCCGCAGGTGAGTGCTATCCTTTTAGTCGGACATTTTTTCTGGATAGAAACTGGAAGGAGCTCGATGACATTTTTCTATGTGATTTCAAGTCTGACTTGGTTTTATAGAGTTCGATAAGCTCAACCGACAGATTGTCAAAGTCGCCCACTCTGGACCGGCGCCAAGGATTTACGTCAAGGCTATTGCTGACTTGGAGGATTTCTTGAATGAGACGATTGCCAAGCAGAAGGTCTCCATCAAGAAGATGAATGCTAATAACGCCAAGGGGCTTAACGCTGTCAAGCAGCGTATCAAGAAAAACAATAAGGATTATGCTATCGAAATTGAGAAGTACCGGGCAGACAAGGTCGAATACATGGAGGGCGACGAGGAAGAGGAGGTAGAAGTTAAAGTTGAAAGACCTAGGGTTCGCATAGATCCCCTCGAAGCCATGAGTATTGCAGATGATGAAGGCTTCTCAACGGTCGGCCGCCATGGAAAAGCCCTACAATACACACCAGAGAGCATCCTCAAACATCTGCGTCTTATCGTCGAGTCGAGAGGCAAGAAAAACACCGACCGTCTCGAGCAAATCAGAACTATGGAGAAGCTATTGGAGGTTGCTCAGAACCCCTATCAGCGTATCCGGGTCTACCTGACCGTCATTGCTACTCGCTTCGACCTCACATCGTCATCGTCATCCAACCACATCAGCCCAGAACAATGGAAATTTGCCGAACGCGAATTCTCGGCGCTGTTGTCGGTACTCGAAGATAATCGTGGTTATGTTGTTGCTGAAGGAGCAGATGAATGGGAAGATGATGAGAAGCAGCCTCAGCCAGTACCTGGTGAGGTTCTGCGCATCCCCGGAAGCGTGGTTTCGTTTGTTGAGCGGTTGGATGATGAACTTACTCGGTCTTTGCAACACATCGATCCCCACACAGCAGAATATATTGAACGTCTTAGCGACGAGCAGGCTTTGTATAACAACATAGTGCGGACAATGCTCTACGTTGAAGGGCTTGGCAACACCGATAAGAGCGAACCCCGACAGGACAGCATTAACCGCGTGGTGATGAGGAGGTTGGAGCATGTTTACTTCAAACCCTCCCAGGTCGTCACTATCCTCGAGGACGCTGTTTGGAAGGCGATTCCTTCCAAAATGGACTCTAGTATCACTCCTCGTGGGAATTCTGTCGATGTACCGGCACTTGTCCAGATCCTTTGCAACTACCTTTTCAAGTACAGCGATGGCATCATTCGAGCACGAGCGATGTTATGCCAGATCTACTTCCTGGCTCTTCACGACAATTATTACCGGGCTCGCGACCTGATGCTTATGTCCCACCTCTCCGAAAGCATTTCCAACTTCGACGTCAGCACCCAGATTCTTTTCAATAGGACTCTTGTTCAAATCGGTCTCTGTGCCTTCAGAGCTGGGCTTATCTACGAAGCTCAAAACACGCTGTCAGAAATCTGTGGCAGCGGAAGGCAGAAGGAACTCCTGGCACAAGGCATTATCCTGCAAAGATATTCGACTGTCTCCCCCGAGCAAGAGAAGCTTGAGCGTCAACGACAGCTTCCCTTCCATATGCACATCAACCTGGAATTGCTAGAGTGCATTTACCTTACCTCGAGCATGTTCCTCGAGGTGCCGCTTATGGCTCAAACGTCGTCGACCCCAGAGATGAAGCGTCGTATCATTTCTAAGACGTTCCGCCGCATGCTCGATTACAATGAGCGACAGGTCTTTACTGGTCCTCCAGAGAATACTCGGGACGGTGTTATCATGAGCGCGAAGTTCCTTGCCACGGGTGACTGGAAGAAGGCCACTGAGCTGCTGAACTCGATCAAGATTTGGGAGCTGATGGTACAGCCGGACAAAATTAAGCAGATGCTGGCAGAGCAGATTCAAGAAGAAGGATTGCGGACCTATTTGTTCACATATGCTCCTTTTTATGATACACTCTCTATTGCCACATTGTCCACCATGTTTGAACTTCCAGAGAAGAATATTGCCGCCATTGTCAGCCGCATGATCTCACACGAGGAGCTCGCTGCCGCTCTCGATCAGGTCAATGACGCTATTGTCTTCCGCAAGGGCGTCGAGCTGTCGCGTCTCCAATCCCAGATTGTCACACTTGCCGACAAGTCTATGTCCTTGCTAGAGGCCAACGAGAAGACTCTTGAGCAACGCACACAGGGAATGGCCAACGCATTCCAGCGGGATCAGGTTCCGGGAGGCCGTGGTGGCCGTGGTCAAGGACGAGGTGGTCAGACACGTGGTGGTCCAAGGTTGCCCGGTGGGCAACAACGGCGGCCAGGCGGTCAACAATTCGGCGGTGGCGCATTGGGAGGAGCGATTAAGGCCTAGGTTAGAAAGCAAATTTTGTCTTTTTACAACTTTTACTTATCTTCCCCCTTGTTGGCCTCCACATAGGATTTTAGCAACGCGCCATTATTGCACGCCTATGCCTTTCCATTTCTCATAGGAAAGAACAGGCATCAGCATATTTTTGGGTGTAGCCTTTCTATTTATATCTCGTTCTGTTCCTATTTCTTTTCCTTTCCCCCCATTTTTTCTTTCCTCGTTAAGTCTGTTATGGTCGGATCACGGCAATCTCTTTTAATGGAGAAAACTCTGTACATCGTAAGGGCGAGACTGGTGGTTGGAGTAGGAGAAACGGAAGAACAAACCAAAAAGAAGAGAGAATGGATATATATATATTATTTTAATTTGATTTGAACTCCGCTGGGATCTTCCCCCCAGTACAGAGCCCAAGCACAGCTGCCCGTGAGTACAGCCCAAAAAGCACAAATTGATGATTGGTTATCGCTTCCAAGGTTCCTTCTCTCTGGACTCTTCTTTCGCCCTCTTGTACAATGTAGACTAGATACACGCACCTAATATATACAGTATTCATAGATGTAATGAGCTTGTTTATCTCAGGGCCTCAGATGGTTAGCGCAGGCGGGTGGTTGGGGGCACCGCCACTACGGGAGCACCGCCACTACTAACTTGTTATGTACCTATGTGTTATCTCAGTACCTCGCGATTGTGCGGTAATGTATGTGGTACGCCTGCGCCCCACATCTGTGTACTTGTATATGGGGAATCACGTGATGATATGTCCATGCTTAATCAGATAAAATTTCCCCAAAACGTAATTCAAAGAACGCTAAAATGAACACAGGATGAAGAACCCTCGCAATGTGTAAGATTGTGTATGGTGATATCTTGCCATCGCCTTGTAATCGCTCGGTCTTCTGATTTACTCTTTGACATGCTTTTCGGGTTCGCTTCGTGCAGGGCATCTAATGCGACCTCATTATTGAGAATGCAAATATTTCCCCATAACGGTATATATCAGAGATATCCCTCATCCGCCATCGTCCAAAAGGTTCTGAGGTGACCAGTACTCGCTCTCTTCACACTGGCCGTCTAGCCAAACTAGGCCATCGGCCAAGAGGTCGTCGATGACAGTCTTTGCCCGGGCTTCCTCCCATTTCAGGTTGATCTCTAACATCGAAATCGTGACAAACCCCAGGACCTGGATCACCTCAAGAACTGTTGCCTGGTCTGTGTTGAGTTCCTTCGGGACGGATCGTATGAATTGCTTGCTACCGACACAGACGATGCTGAAACCAGAACCAAGAGGCTCAAGCGATTTGACGGCGCGAAGGATGTCATCACTGTAGGCGACCGTCAGATTGTTGCCCAGCCATTTCTACAAGAATTGAAAATTGGCCACGAACTCGGAGACTTCCAGCCCGCCGCCGATTGTCTTCCCTTTCCCAACTCGTCTTCGACACTCTCCAACCCCGATCAGTCCTCCGTTTTCACTTCTGGTTTCTCGACATAGCTCTACGACTCGTACCGCAACCTCAAAATAGAAATCATTCATATCCCCACCAAGTATCTGGGTCCAGAAACTGCCTCCCTCAGCCAGTCCCATCAGTCCTTTTCGACTTCCTTTGCCCCTGACATTGCTGGCTGCCAACGGGTCAACACCAATGGCGTTGCACATACGGGCAAACTCAGCGCGAAAAGTTGGATTAGATTTTATTGTCGAGGCATGTTCGAGAGCGAAGCTGTGTAGCAAGTTCTGAAAGACGGACAACTGGGCCTGTAAGGATGATAGATGGTTCGAACGTAGGTTCGCACCATGTGAAGCGTACGACTGGGTGGCTTGATTCCTGTTGGCAAATGCCCCAAGACCGACGCCTCGACGAGTCGCCATCGTCAATAATGGCTCCTTTTTCAACTCGTGGAAATTAGATAGACGTGGATTCTAGAGACTAGGATCGTTCGATGGCTGCAAGTACTTTTATGAATGCAATAGAGGGCAGTAGTGTAGAACTAACCGACCTGAAAGATAACAACAGGGGTTTAGACCACAAATAGCCTAGCTCCTTGTTTAGTCCCGCTTAGTTGTACAACCCACACAAAAAAAAAACCCACAGTACAAAATTTCGTTTTCGAGTTCAAATACGTGCCAACCAACAACCGATATAGACGATCTTTCGAGATGGCGCCTTCTACGTATGTTTCCGTTCATATTTTTTCTTAGCTGACCTATTGTGCCAGTTCGTGAGGCTCCAGTTATAGTCGTCCTTTCTCTGGCTGAGATGCTGCGGCTTGACGCTCCAGCACCAGCTCGATCATTCCCGTCGCCATCTTTTCTCGATTGCCTCGACCCGGACAGCGGGATCAAAAGAGACATCGGGTAAAGAGCCGGCCTGGGGTTTTGAGGCTGAAGGTGCTACCTTCTCCTTGAAAATCATTGTTTGTTGCTGTCGTTCTTGGGGCCTAGCCCGATGAGCCCAGAAGCACTGACATCATTTCCTGAGCGCAATGCTTAGGGCTTTGTTGGATGAGGACTTTATGGGATCATGCCTGAATGGCGAAGCAGTCTTTAGAGATATTGCCTGTAGCGATTGAGAAGCTCATGATCTTTGTCTTCACCGATCAAATGCATTTCGTCGAGTTCATTTATCGCTTTCAGTTCTGAGAATGCGGCACCATAGCTGCAGTTCTTTACGCTCGGCGATTATTTTTTCCAATTTTGTCTGGACGTACTAAACTGACCTCGATGGTTTCTATATTCATAGCACCGTCCCTACCCAGGACCAGGTCCTCATTCCCGAGACGCTCCTTAAAAAGCGTAAGAGCCAGGAGCAGGCTAGAGCCGCTCGTAGGGCTGAGCTTGAGAAAAAGAAGCAGGTTGGTTCCCCTCGATTAACAAGCTACCTGGTGGAGAAGGCGTATTATGATGATTCATCCCAAATTTGCGCGACTAGACCTTACGGTCGATGCTGTCGCCTTTCTATTAACCATCTTTCGGGTCTGATTATGGACAACAACAACAACAAGCTTGCATTGTTTAACAGGTCATGATGCTGACTCAAACAAAGGCCAACAAGGAAAAGCGTGCTGTTATCTTCAAGCGTGCCGAGTCTTACGTTAAGGAGTACCGTGATGCTGAGCGCGAGAAGATCCGTCTCGCCCGTTTGAGCAGACAGCAAGGCACCTTTTATGTTCCCGAGGAGCCTAGACTGGTTTTCGTTGTGCGAATTAAGGGGTAAGTCAAATTGCCAATACGATCTCAAGAGAAAAGGAAAGTGGAGGCTGACATTCTCCAGTATCAATAAGATTGCTCCTAAGCCCCGCAAGATCTTGCAGCTGCTCCGTCTCCTTCAAATCAACAATGGCGTCTTCGTTCGCCTGAACAAGGCCACCTCGGAGATGCTGACGGTTATCAACCCTTACATCGCCTATGGCTATCCAAATCTCAAGACCGTCCGCGAGCTCGTCTATAAGCGGGGGTATGGAAAGGTCGGTGGTCAGCGCATTGCTCTCTCCGACAACCAGATTATTGAGGAGAACCTCGGCAAGTACGGTATTGTCTGCATGGAGGACCTGATCCATGAAATTTACACCGTCGGGCCCAACTTCAAACAGGCCTCCAACTTCCTCTGGCCTTTCAAGTTGTCAAACCCTACGGGCGGCTTCCGTACTCGCAAATTCAAGCACTTTGTGGAAGGTGGTGACACAGGGAATCGTGAAGACAACATTAACGCTCTTATCAGACAAATGAACTAAGCCCCACGTTTTCTACTCCTTCGTTGATGCATGATGGAACATTGGTTGTTAGTCACAGGGATTACTTGTATTAGCGGGATCTTCTCTAGCTTAATCAAAAAGAAACAGAGCTTGAGCAATCTCTAAACTCTTTCTAGTTTACTCCTGCCGAAATTGAGTCTCTTGATCAGGGGACGTTTCGCTCGTAATATGAGAACGGAAGCATGTTTTGTGAAGATAAAGAACAGAATTTTCTGGAAGGCCTAGATTGTTTGTCTGTCGCTTGGTTCTGCATCCATAGCATATATGTGTATTGACACGGCGGGAAAGCATTTGTCCTCTATGAGGTTTCATATTATTTGCTCTTGTGGAAATTGCTTCTACATAGAAGTATAGTGAAAATCTTTCCTTTCTCTTGCCGGAGTTGCTTCCTTATGAGACGATTCATCGCTCCTGTAGTCAGTATCAAGTGTTATCTAGATCAAGACGGCCTCCTGAACTTTTCGATTCTTATCTACAATGAGGCGTAATTGCCTCCCTTTCCAGTCCGCTTCGGAGGTCCGCCACTCTGGTGTTGATTTGAAAACACCGTCCCGCAGAGGGTTGACGAAGAGCTCATAGGAAGGATAGTCTAGTAGTAAGGGCTGGTTAGACTGGGGCATCTAGGAGGCCCATTTAGCATTGGATCCCGAATAAATATACCTACATCCATCAACAAAATGATTGACCTGCTCTTCGGTCATGCCAATGCCCTTTGTTAGCCGCAGGGACCGTTCTTGTTCCTGCCGCCAGTCGTAGACGAAATGTAGGTTTTCGGCATCACTGTAGTGAGGCGTCACTATGGTGTCTGTGAAGAGGCTGTGCAGTTATTTTCTTAATCTAAAACCAGGTTATAACAAAGACAGACGCACATGTGAATCAGAGCGTCAAGGTGGCTACACTTGGTCAGCCAATCCCACCAAGAAGAGACGGTCAATACGCACTAGCCTAATGTACTTACTCTGTCAATATGTCATAGCGCTTCAATGCTTCGTTGACTGTTTTAATGTCTTGGAATCCGACGTAGGCGAGTCTTCCGGTATAATTGCCTTGATTCTTTTGGGACACAGCAGATACCCATTTCTCCTTTAGAGTAGCTTCATCGACTGCCCGGAAGCCAACACACCATCCTTCAAATATGACTACTTTTATCTTCTCTTCGGCCACACGATTAACCACTTCCCACGTTTCTTCCGAAACACGATCACCCTGTCCGGCAAACGCTGATTTATCATACTGGGGGATTGCCGTGGGACGGTTCTCCCGGAGAGAGGAAAAGACCTTCTCCCCCAAAATAAGATCGTGAGTTGAAGGCTGGCCGCGGTGCTGAAGAAGAGGGTTGTCGGGATGAGCAGCTGCTAAGGTGATCTGGTCGACACGGGTCAGGTAGATGTCGTCGAGTGACATTGTAACGGTAGGCAGGCAATAAGGCGGGGAACGAAGGGTCCTTTGTAGCATTGACACCTGAGATCGGATCCACAGAAATCAGCGAAGCATCCCCGACAAGTTTTTGAGTACTTATGATAGCTCTCTTCAGCACTGACGAGGACGGTCTTCCCAGCACCCTGAACACCATTCAAGCCGAGGAAAAACGGCGGGGGGTCTGCATTGCCGGCATGGTGCTCCTGGTGACGCTTCAAGTGACCGAGGAGAAAGGGAATGCAATATTTAGACTTGTCATCGAAGATCTCTGGCATTATTATATTAATAATTTAATAATATATTTGTGTATGATAGTTCCTTGCATGTGGTTACATATGTAAGCAGCATGTGATTTAGTACTCGGAGCTTTTTTGTTGCGTAGCCGTAGTACGCCGCGGATAGGCCGAGTTTATGATATGAGCCGAGGTTCATTTGCCGAGCTTCAGCAATCGATTTACATATAATTATCATGAGGGCCTTAAAGGCCCTTCCTCTTTCCATCTCCTCATTTTTCTTTGCCAGCGGTTGATTTTATTCTCTTCCCTTTTTTGCCCATAATTCTCTCCGGTGGCTGCTGTGCAGTGGACTACAATATCCTTTCCTCCTCTCCCTTCCCTGTTTTATTCTCTCTGGATATTTTGAGACTTAATTGTTCTGGGACAAGATGTCCGACTTACGCTTTGATAACCAGACCGTTGTCATCACCGGTGCCGGTGGTGGCTTAGGGAAAGCCTACGCGACCTTCTTTGCTGCTCGAGGTGCCAATGTTGTTGTTAATGACCTGGGGGGCTCCTATGTTGGAGATGGCAAGTCAGTCAGGGTAAATAGTCCCACTAGAGGGTTGTATCATATATTCGTTATGAAGTGGCATTTGCTAATACCAGAGGAACTATTCAGGCTGCAGACGTCGTCGTGAACGAGATTAGAGCGGTCGGAGGCAAGGCCGTGGCCAATTACGACAGCGTCGAGAATGGCGATGCCATAATTGACACTGCGCTGAAGGCCTTCGGCCGTGTTGACGTCCTAATCAACAATGCTGGCATTCTGCGGGACGTTAGTTTCAAAAATATGAAAGATCTGGACTGGGACCTGATCGACAAAGTGCACATCTACGGGGCATACAAGGTCCGGTTACTACGACTCGGTGTTCCGTTTCCTTATCCTGTAGTAAACGCTGACCGAATGAAAGTGCACAAGGGCCGCATGGCCATATTTCCGGGAACAGAAATATGGTCGAATTATCAACACAACATCAGTCGCTGGATTATTTGGCAGTTTTGGGCAGACAAACTATTCAGGTCTGTAACCAAGTTGCCTTAAGAGCTGTTGATACCAGTGTAACTGACGATACAAATAGCCGCCAAGCTTAGCCAAGTCGGCTTCACAGAGACTTTAGCGAAAGAGGGCGCCAAGTATAACATCATTGCGAACGCCGTAGCTCCCATTGGTAAGTTTGAATATGGTTTCTGTCAGTACATGAAGGATATGGCTACTCACCGCTACTAGCCGCAACTCGTATGACTGCTACAGTGATGCCGCCAGATTTGTTGGAGAGCCTAAAGCCAGAGTGGGTGGTCCCGCTGGTGGCTGTTTTAGTTCACCAGTCCAATACGGCGGAGACTGGCAGTGTTTTCGAGGCTGGGGGTGGTCATATTGCAAAATTAAGGTGGGAGCGAGCAAAAGGAGCCCTGCTCAAGACAGATGCCTCGTTGACACCAGGGGCCATCCTGACGAAATGGAATGATGTCAACGACTTCTCTCAACCTGATTATCCGAACCGCGCAGCGGACTTTATGGCTTTGCTGGAAGAGGCCCAAAGATTACCAGGTGCATCCGTCGTACCTGACCTTGACTTCACGGGGAAAGTGGCCTTAATCACTGGCGGTGGAAATGGGTAGGTTTTCTCCCCCGACTGTCGGGTTAGATTTTCATTTTGACTTATACGCCGGCAGCCTTGGACGTTCATACTGTCTTCTATTTGCGAAACTTGGAGCATCCGTCGTCGTCAACGATCTCGTTGACCCAGATATTGTTGTTCAGGAGATCAAAGCAATAGGTGGCAAGGCTGTCGGCTCTAGGGTATCTGTAGAGGACGGCGATGCTGTGGTAAAGGCAGCGATAGATGCGTTTGGGAGAATCGACATTGTCGTGAACAATGCCGGCATTTTACGTGACAAAGCATTTACCAACATGGATGATAGTTTGTGGGAGCCGGTCATGAATGTCCATCTACGAGGTACATTCAAGGTGACCAAGGCGGCCTGGCCATATTTCCTTAAACAAAAATATGGTCGTATCGTGAATACGTCCAGCACCAGTGGTATCTACGGCAACTTCGGACAAGCGAATTACGCTACTGCTGTACGTTGCTGATCTTGCGTTGTCTTGAATGCTGCTAAGATGGATATAATTTAGAAACTCGGAATTCTCGGGTTTTCTCGCGCTCTTGCTCTGGAAGGTGCGAAATACAACATCAAAGTTAACACAATTGCTCCAAACGCTGGTACCAACATGACTCGGACCGTCTTTCCGGAGGAGGTACTTCAAGCATTTAAACCTGATTATGTTGCTCCGTTGGTCGCGTTGCTTTGTTCAGATGCCGTGCCAGAGCCAGGTACCAATGGCCTCTATGAGTGTGGCAGTGGATGGTTCGCCAGGACCAGATGGCAACGCTCAGGTGGTCATGGTTTCCCAGTCGATGAACCTTTGACCCCGGAGGCCGTCCGCGCAAAGTTGCAGGATATTACCAATTTTGATGATGGCCGCGCCGATCATCCTGAGAATCCTCAGCAAGGTTCAGCCAACGTAATGGACAACCTGAGCAACAAGAAGTCAGGCGCTTCTGCAAAGGCTGATAAGAGTATTCTGGAGGCTATTGAAAAAGGCAAAACGATGACTACTGAAGGGACGTCATTTGATTATAATGATCGTGATATTATTCTCTATAACATTAGCCTGGGCGCCAAACATACCGATCTTCCATTGGTATATGAGAATGACGAAGCCTTTCAGGCTTTGCCCACATTCGGTGCGATCCCGTGGTTTAACACGGCACACCCTTGGGACCTGAACGACATTGTTTCCAACTTCTCGCCCATGATGATACTTCACGGAGAGCAGTACTATGAAATCCGCAAGCATCCTATTCCAACTGCAGCCAAAACAGTGACATATCCAAAGCTGGTCGATGTCATTGATAAAGGGAACGCTGCTGTGGTCATTGCTGGCTATATCACCCGGGACTCAAACACGGGTGAGGACCTCTTTTACAACGAATCAACCGTCTTTATCCGAGGCAGTGGTGGTTTTGGTGGTTCTCCCAAACCTACCGCTTCCCGGCCTAGGTCCGCAATTGCACCATATAAACCCCCTCAGAGGAAGGCAGATTTGATCGTAGAGGAAAAAACCACGGTAGCCCAGGCAGCACTTTATCGTCTCAATGGCGACAGAAACCCACTCCACATCGACCCAGAGTTCAGCAAAGTCGGCGGTTTCAAAGTCCCTATCTTGCATGGACTATGTTTTCTGGGCCTCTCCGGCAAGCATATCTTTCAAAACTTCGGCCCGTATAAGAGCATGAAAGTGCGCTTCGCCGGCGTTGTAGTGCCAGGGCAAACACTCAAAATTGAGATGTGGAAAGAAGGAAATACAGTTATCTTCCAAACCACCGTTATCGAGACGGGTAAACCTGCTATTACCGGTGCAGGTGTTGAGCTCCTAGATGCGCCGAAGTCGAGATTGTGATTGTGAAGGTGGAAAACCGAGACAAAAAGGGCGAGTGAAAGGCGTTAAAAAATGTTCCCCTATAACTCTTAAACCGAACACCAAAGGATGGAAATTGAATCACCAGTTTGCCCAGTTTGTCAAGTCAGGTTCAATGAGGCTGTGTATTATATACAATTATGCATGATTGATATGGAAGTGAATAATTGGTCGCTTCGCCTATCCAATTACTACTAGATTAACTACCTGGGGTCATTGATCTGACCACCAGGGAGCTGAAGCGGAACCGTATGTCTATCGTACAATCTCCAAATAAACGTGAAGAAAAACCCAATACTTTGTCATTCAGGGAAGGGAGGAAATAAAATAGAAAATAAAAAAATATAGAAATATAGAAATATCCAAGTATGAAACCCAAGAATGCCCCTTCAAAAAAAGGGGGAAGCACAAAGGCAAAGATGGAAGGGAGTAGAAAACACATGGACAAATGAAGTGAAGTCAAAAGGACAGTCGATATTAAACCCCTCGAAATCTCGGCATGACGTGAATGGGAACGGTAAAGGTGAGAGAGATACTAGGCGTAGTAGTGAATACGAGGAAAGCCTCAAGCGATGATAAGAAAGCAAGGTTGGACGCCGACTTGAGAATGTAGAAAGAGAACGAAAGTAATTCGCTCAGACGCCGTAAATGCTCATGCAAATGTGAACTTAATAAAAGAGTGAGGTTCGGCCATGATCAACTCCCAAAATCCGGGCAAATGAAATTAATAATAATAATGCATCGAGTAGGGAAATAGAAGCCTCCCAAGAAAGGGTAAATCATGGATCCAATGGGGTAATCCAATTACAATGTAAAGGTGGTATTGGTGGTCGAGCGGTTCGAAGTCGCGAGACCTTAAACAGAAAATCAGAATAGTCAAATCGAACTGTCGCCAATCGCTGCCGCATTCCTTTACGGTGGGCTAACCTGTGGAGACAAACCGATTTAGATTCTGATAGGCGAAAGGGGGGGGCCAAGTTCAGGAAGTTGAGAGAAGCTTCGCGAATGGGTACCTTCGAATTTTTGGGGTGGCTGTCGACGACTTTTCGGGCTCCCTGAATTGCTTGAGGCACCCTCACTTTGAGCAGCAGCTTGACTGCTTCCAGAAGATGAAATAGCGCGTTCATCATAGGTAAAGTCATGGGGAGAAGGAGGGAGATCATTCAGCCTAGGTTGGATCTCCCTTTCGACCTTCTCGACTGCCTCCGTTTCAGCCTTAAGGAACTCCCTTTCAGTGAAGCAACCTTGCCAGCAGTTCTTCCAATCGCAAACGAGGAATTGGAAACAAAAACCGTCAATTTTCATGCACGGCTGAAAGCAGATGCAGAGGTTGCGGTAATCCATCTTATTCTGGTCGACGTATGAATGGAGAAGGTTTAGGTGACACGTTATTGCGAATAGGAGGTAATAATTGTAGGGAGGAAGCTTGGATAATTCATCTCGTAGCAACTGTGGAGCAGTAGTTGCACCTTCGCACTTCTCAGCGATCATGGCCTGCGTCTCTTTTGGGAATAGTTCATCTGGCAATTCCCGCAACCAGGCCTTGAACATGGAACCGATGGTGTTGATATCATATAGGTCCGGCACATCGAAAAGATTAATGTCAAGCTCTGCGTTAAGCGGTTAGTAGTGTCACTCCTGAACAGAACATCAACACTTGCCGTTATCGAACCGTTTCTGCCAATGTTTGACTTCCTTGCCACTCCCAGGAACCCGATACAGGCCTTCCTCCTCGCAGCCTTTGAAGTTGAGATAGCTGCATCCAGCATTAGAGTGAATCCAAGAGAAGGAGGGATAAAGAATAAGAGCTAGCTGGTTTGCTTACTCAATGCAACGATAAGGCAGGGCTGGCATCCAATACTCGGTCTTGTCTTTGCAGTCTTGAAGCCTTTTTGATATTCTCGTCCGCCGAGTCTGCTCTATAAGCGGTAAATTAATAACCGAGCATACATAATTATCATCAATCGGTGGATCGCGTTCATTGGTACTACTGCTCCGAGTTATCTTTCCTAGAATGCCCTTTCCCGCCTTACCAATGCGGTCTGCAGCTCCAGTTGATGACTGTTTGAGGTTGTTGAATAGCGCCGAGGCTCCTGAAACCTGACTGAGAGAACTCGAGCTTACTATGGAGGAGCCGTAAGCTCTCTCCTTTCTAGAAATAGCTTGACCATTCTCCGAAGGGCGATCAGCAGAGCGGTTGCGGAAAGTAGAGCCTGCAGCATCTTTAAATGCTCGATCCTCGCGTAACGGCGCGGTTTTCATAGCTTCCGGGATTTTGTGCTTGCTTGTGTCTTCCACCCTGAGTAAACCGGCATTCGAAGGGCGTCTGTTTGCGAGTGTCCTGCCAGCAGAACCATCATCTACCCGTATGGAGCGGGTTCGTGTGAGGAGGTTGGTAAATCGAGGTTTGCTTCTCTTGAGGGTGACGACGTGAATCGTTTCCGGCTCTGGACATCCATTATGCAAATGTGATTTAAGTTCAGCGGAGGCGACTTCGCCTAATCAAGTTAGTAGAGGAGACTGAGAAATGGTGAAAGAAAAAAAAAAGGCCAGTGGGCGGTCTCACTTGTGTTTTGTCCTGGCCGGCCAGAAGGCCCTAAGAGGTCCGGGGTGGAGCTGTTGCTTTTAGAAGGGCTGAGTCGATCCCTCGAGCTCCCACGACTTTTGGGCCTATTTTCCTCCGAATGTCTAGAACCATCAGAGCTGGTTATTTTATGCGCAGATTTCGATGCCTTTAGGTTGGCGAAGAACGATCTCGAAGGGTCACGATTGTGTTTGGTGCTATTCTTGGGGGAAGATGGATATTGTGGGATTGCAGTGAAGCCTGGAGTTGGCGGTTCCCTATTTCCTGCGTCTGTAGCTGCATTGGGCGTGATAGGAGAAAGAAGTGCGCCCTCAGTTGTTGATCGTCGTGTAACCGGCCGGATCGTGGAACCTTTGGCAAATGGGGATCCGGGAGACGATTTTGCCGAACGAGGAGACAAAGAACTTAACGCACTATTCAATGAATCTTCATTCTTCTTTGATTTCTCGAAATTAGAAGAGACCAAATCTAGGTTTAAAACGGTAGAGTGCCTTAAAGGCATTTTTGCACTAGCGGTTATGCTGATGCACTTGCCCTGGATCTTATCCAAACGCCGAAAGCCGCCGGGCTTTCTAAAAGAGGTTCTAGCTGACCAGCCCGATGTCGGACTGTCACGTCAGAAGATGAGCAAAAGGTGTTCAGATGCCCGCAGAAGCTCATGTACAATAATCCGATTAGGTTAAATTGCGGAAGATATTGGAAATTGTAAATACTCGATCTGACAGTGAGGGATAATTAGAAACGATTTATTATTTAGATGACGCAGTGTTAACATCAGGGGAGGGCACCGAAAAAAAAAAAAAAAGCGAAAGAAAAAGAGAGGGAAGACCAAGGAGAGGTTCCATCAACAGTATAAGGGGGTTACAACGAGCGATCCATAACAAAGATGGCATTATTGTTTATCGTCATTGTTATGCCCACCTTGGGCGTTGGGCTCCCTTGCCTGTGCATCATTGGTAATACCAAGGAGCAGCCTTGCCTGGAGCGACATACAACAGCAAGGAAAGCCGGACTTACCATGCTTATCCTATCTTGAACCTCTTGTGCCTTCCAGACTTTGCACTGTCTCTCTAGTCCTTGTCACTCGCTTGAGCCTGTGGTATCACTCTGCATTACACAGCCTCGGTCTTCGCCAGAGCGGTGGAACAAACAAAACGAACCAAAAATGGGATCAGGTGGCGAAAATGTTGACCAGAGGGCGGTATACAGGCTTAAAGGTGAGGTTGATAAGGATAAGGTTGATGACAGCTGAGACGAATATAATGAGAGAGGAGGAAATATGAAGATGGAAGACGTCAGGATGCTGATACTCTACCTGTAGTGAAAGGGAGGGTAATTAGCTAGTTCATATGTGAATGATTTTGGACTTTGGAGGGCTTGGCTTTGGTGGATTCAAAGGGGGGGGGAGAAATGTACAGATGCACTTAAGGATGCAACACACAGACTGCCAGATATAATAATAAATAAAAATAAATACAAATACATACTCTATAGTTAATAAACTTTGAACCTGGCCATCATATCATACTACTTTTGTACCTAGTATAATAACTTATTCAGTACTATACTAGTATGGTTTAGTTCTTTTTTTTTTTTTTTTGATGACATTTAAGTTATGCAAGCACAGCCATGTAAGTACTTCTACCAAGCTAAAATAAAAATGGGTAGATTTTAAAGTTAAGAAGGGGAACGAACAAATGGTATCATAGGTAACTAACTAACTAACTATACTGATGATTACCTACATACATACATACATTTATATACATTGATGTACCTTGTTTGATGGATGCAAGAAAAAAGGGACGATTTTCTTGTATGATATCTTTGATTATTAGGGAACTATCTATACTACTAGTAGTATCTCTCCTGATACTCTCATGGGCATATTTTGTCAACAGGTAGAGTAACTTCATATGTACAGTAACACACTCTATTATTATTGCACAATTGATCTTTCTGGGCAAAGAAGGCTGTTCAGCTCATTCCCAGCTGGTAAAGATAAAGTGGCCTTCTCCCATGGGCCATAGGCTCGCTTACGCAAAGTTCTGTGGGTTTGTTTTTTCCTGCCCCATACGCTTCAGCACATGCAACCCATCATGGTGGTTTGACTCTTACTATCATACTATTATTATTCCTTCTACATATCATAGATCTTGTGACTACCACATCCCTCAGCTTTGGGGCTCTTTGAAGATCGGACATTGTGTGCAGCGGCCCCATTATTATGATTGATATGATTGATATTATTATTATTATTATTATTCTCCAACTGGGAGTTTCTATAAGGGATGGCGGCACCTATCATATCATAGACAAGATGACCATGTACCGGATGAGGCCTGTCATTATTGTTTATTTTATGATATGATGTAGGTATATATACGATCAAAAGTTCCCGAGGTCGATAAACTGACCACCCGAAAATCGCCTATGGTTGACTGTGCTTGTCAGGGGCCTCTGCAAGGTTTGTAAGTGACAGTAAGTCCTTGAAGCCTTTCCTCCCCACTGTTATCATATTATTCGTCCATAAAAAATGACTCGTTGTTGTGTGTACCTCCGAAGATGTGAACGAGGAAATGAACACTCCACATTGATCTTCTCCGCAATATGATGCTTATCATAGATGTCTCCACACCAATCTTTATATTATTATTATTATTAATGTGAGCCTTCTCTTTTCCAGATCGATCACATCCAGACTAGTCCTCATCCTATTATATATATTTCATACCCAGGTCAATTTGAGAACGATATATAGCAGGGTAAGTGACTACATACGTACATACATACATGTCATTAAATAATAAGTTACAACTTACCTCGTTCCTATCTTTGACCGGGCAAGAGAAAGCCGTGTCCCCACCGATTAACCTGATAACTATGGTATTCCTACTAGTAGTAGTATATACTATGATATGTAGTAAGAACGTATGGGGCCAGGGGTATCCAGGGTCTTCTACATATCATAAGCTCTAACTAAAGCCAAGTCTAGGCGGAGACCGAGAAATCTAAAAAAGTCAGGGGTTAAGGCTAGATCAGGGCTGCAGAGCGATTTCACGCATCTATAAAAGCCACAGCGCCTATGAACCGCCACGTTGCCTAAATATCTTCTATGTAGGTAAAAAGTATGTATCATTAATATCATATAATCAAGATACTATGATAACCTTACCTCAGCAAGCTCAGGCCTGAGAATCTGAGGCATCCCTAAGCAAGACTTCGAGCAGTCGAAAGATTTCACAAAGAAGAGATGATAAAAAAGAACCTTGGAAGATATGGACAGTACAGTGTACTAAAAGAATCACAAGCATACTCTCTGAATAAAATAAAATAGCTCACAGCCCGCGCAACGCCTGAGAATCTGAGGTAATAAAATAGATATGATAGGTGGTATTATTAATTATACTGGACGGGAGGGCCTGTGTACCTGAGGCAACCGGACGGGCATTGGCCACGTGCATTTTCCTAACCGCGGAAAGTCGCAAAAGACTTGGCTCGGTACCCCAGGCAAGCAAAAGACCCACTTTACCTAATTATGTACCCGACGAATGTTAAGAGGAACTTCCAACCTCTCACAAGTCGGCCATCAAAAGGACAAGAATTCGTTTCCCTTGAGCGACGCAACCTTTTGAATATCGCCTCTGTACTGCCTCTAACACCTTTTTCGAGGCCCGGAGGACCTGGAACAATGTCGCTGGTGTCGGGCCCCGGTCGAGGTGGCGGGAGATGCTCAGACCAGAGACTTTATGTCCAGAAACATGTCGATTACATTAAGAGCCTGGATACGGTGCGTTTCTTTCCAGGATGGAAATATCCCTTCCTGGTTTAATGGAGGAGATTACTAATGGTGGTGCCAGCGGAAAGATGAGCTTGAGTACTGGATGACGGAACATCTGCGGCTCAATGGCATCTACTGGGGCTTGACAGCCCTACATCTGCTCGATTTCCCCGATATCCTATCGCGCGAGGAATTGATTGATTTCGTGCTATCCTGCCAGCACGAGAGTGGTGGCTTCGGAGCCGCTCCAGGTCATGACGCGCACATGCTTTACACTGTTTCTGCCGTTCAGATTCTTGTTACAATTGACGCGGTGGATGAGCTAGAAAAACGGGATCGAGGCGGGAAGGAGAAGGTGGGAGCTTGTATGTAATACGCGATAGGGATTCTTGCAGCGCTCGTGAAAGCATCGCACTGACCTAGGCAGTTATCGTGAGTTTGCAGGATCGTAAGACGGGCGCCTTCCAAGGAGACAAATGGGGTGAGACTGATACTCGGTTTCTATATGGAGCCTTGAATGCATTGTCATTATTGGGACTCCTTGACATGGTCGATGTACCGGGGGCCGTGTCTTTGGTCCAGAAATGCGCCAACTTGGATGGAGGATACGGTGTGCGTCCTGGGGCAGAATCTCACGCTGGTCAAATTTTCACCTGTGTCGGAGCTTTGGCCATTGCTGGGCGGATGGATTTGATTGATAAGGATCGCTTAGGCGCATGGCTTAGTGAGAGACAACTGGATAATGGTGGCTTGAATGGACGACCTGAAAAGTTGGAGGATGTCTGTTACAGTTGGTGGGTAGCATCTAGTTTAGCAATGATTGGACGACTGCACTGGATCGATGTCAATAAGCTTGCTGCCTTCATATTGCGATGCCAGGTGATTTCAATTATCTCTATAGTGTAATTATCCCATCTTTGAGACTGACCTGGATTAGGATCCAGAAGCTGGTGGCCTCTCCGATAGACCTGGTGACATGGTCGATGTTTTTCACACCGTGTTTGGCCTCGCAGGTCTAAGCCTCCTCGGATTTGATGGCCTCAAGGAGATCGATCCCGTATAGTAAGTTTTGACCCCCGCCTCAGTTACGCTACTAATAGAGGCTAGTTGCATGCCAAAAGAGGTAACGAAAAGGTGCTTGACCAGATAGGATCCCAAATTCTCATAGATAATCCTTCTATGCGATCTCTTGCCATCTAATGCCCCTGGGATACAAGGCGGGAGAAGATTGATACCCTTATGACGAACCTTGCCTATTTGCTTCTATGAAATTGCTTCCAATGGCATGGTGATGGCGCTGGGGAACATGCTATGTACCTCCGTAACTGCTACATAGATCCTCTCACGAGTATAGAAATTTTCAATAGACTTCTGAGAATTTCATTCGTGTTAATTTCAAATTATTTTCTAGTATCATGCCCCCGACACCGCTCGCTAGGAAGCTCCGTGGCGACCTTAACCCTAATGGACTTTTTCTGAGCCGTTACTTCCATTTTTTTTATTTGCAAATACCTTACCTGCTCCTTCCTCCGGAGCCTATCAGTTAAGGGAGTCTGATGTTCCCTTTTTTCCAAGTCTCAATGTTTTTGTTGCTTCTTCGATTCTTTCTCTTCTGATGAAACGACGTGCAAGAGTCCTTCTGTCTTCGGTTTCCTCCGCAAGCAACTGCCCGCATTTGGTTATCTGTCGCTTCCTGTTCTTTCATTGACTCATCACATTCCCTATTTATCGCCCGCAATGGATGCAGCTGCCCTCTGGTGCAACATCTGCCCAAAGCATCCCTATTTCAGCGATGTCTCACACCTGCTGACCCATATCTCCTCCAAAGCCCATCTAGCCCATTACTTCAAGCTCCAAGTCAGAAGCCATCAGGAACTGGAGGCTCGCAACCTACTCAAGGAATATGATCAATGGTATAAAGTGAATAATCTCGAGCAACTGCTCTCTGATCGAATGACATCGAAGGAGTCACGGAAGCGGAAGGGACGTGGAAGAGGGACTCATGGAAAGCATGTTTCAAAGAGGAGGGGAAAATTAGGCGACCGCTCTGTACCTATCGGCCGCGGTCCAGAGCTACAATCAGCCAATATCCCAGATCCTCGTCTGGCCCGCCCTTGTGTTTCTACAGCTTTTGGCGACACAGGTAATGACGATGGTGCCGTGGACGGCCATGATGATGCTCCCGTGAAGAGTGAAACACCAAGTTCACGGGACCAGTTCTCATCCGCCCGTCCCGTCAAGTCCCCGACCTATCAGTGGGGAGCGCAGAACAGCAAAGCCCCCGAGAATGATTCCAAGTACCCCCCGTGTGATGCTTCCAGGTGGTCCAGCTACCTCGACGTTAAAGCAAATATTCGGCAGCCGTCCTTCCGCAACACGATGAGTCCTGATCCTTTTGTTGACAATGATGAAAGTGAGACCGATCTTGATGATGAAGATAGACAAAGAGCCGAGGCAATGACGAGGCTGAAGGGGATTTTATGGCCCGGGATGGATATTTTTGACTCTGCTACGGAACAAATGAGACGAAGGCGTAATCAAAAAAAGGACGGCAATGCTCTTAAAATGATGGAGAAAACATCTGAAGGCATAGAACCTACAGAACTTGTGTTCTCTCCCACGGGGATTTTGCGGAAACAACGCGTGATATCCGGTAATGTTGAGGACAGCAGTCCACTAAAGGGGGAGACTCCTGTCCCCAAACCGCCAAAACAGCGTGTTGCTCGTGTTAAACGTGAACCCTTATCACACTCGGACCCAAATACAAACATTCGGCCTGGGAGCGAGAAAAAGAGGACGAGAAAGAGGCAACATTCCGATCGATCACTTTCAAAACGAGCACTACCTCCCCTTGAAAGTCCGACAGCTAACCGGCCACAACATTTTTGCGGAGACCTTTATCCACTATTCGATGACAACGATGATGAGTTTAAGATGTCCTTGCCAGGGCTTGACCAGAAACCTGGTGGCAGCTTCAGTGTCTTCAATGACGAGGGAAAACAACGAAAGTTGGGCTCGAAGAATAGACTTCGGGATGTTGGGGCACAGCCAGTTCTGACGTTGCCTCCATCTGGTCAGTTCATTCCTGTCCAAAGGTCTGGATGTAGGAAATATTCCCCCCAACTTCCCGGGCTCCCTAGTGGCAAGGAGAACCTCGAGCCAATTTTAACGAGCCACGGGCGGATTGATCACCACGTTGGTTGGCAAAATCTATGGGCAAGACCCCCCCAATTCGAAGATGATCAGTACTCCTCTCGTTATCTTTACGGTGACAGTCGTCACGTTGACTTCAATCCCTTTGGTGGAAATGACCTGTCAGGATATACGTGCAATCCATTAGCGGTTTCATATCTTCATCATTGCCATCAGGAGCCGTTGTACATTGCGAGCAACTTTTCTGGCCGGAATAGTCCCAGGACAAAGCGCGAGGTTTCTACCGATTCCACCATTCCTGACACGGAGCGGGACGAAATTGGACGTCTCTATTTGGACGGAAGCTCCGACCAGTCATAGGGTACTACTCTATTTTTTTGGTATGCATTCGGCTTGCTTTTGTCGGGAGGTTGGTTGCCTTCCACCAATTTTCATAAAGCCATAAGAAACCTAACAGGAAGGTTGATATTCTTTATACTCACTGATACTTGCCCACGTGTCAATTACATCCATACGCAAGGCAGCTCCCATATGTTCTAGGTTATGCTGGCTGGCTATGAGCCAGGCATAATGATGGCAACTTATAAGTTTTTGTGATATTTCATTCTTTGGAATCCTGTATTGAAATACTATTTTAGTCATATATAATTACCTCTATCTATAGGTTAATGCTGATTTTATCGTCGTAACGTTCGGTAGTTGACAGGACATAGAAATCAAGGTATTTGGCATTTGCTCCGTACTTGTTTGATATTTTACCTCTTAACGAAGGTCGGGACCAGTTCAGCACAGAGAAGGGTTTTAGTTCAGTCTCGTTCCATTTACACTATGGATGTAGATAAGCTATGCGTATTCCGAAAAAAGACAATCTTAAGTCTTCCTTCGAAGCATACCTATAGTATGAAGATCTGGCATCTGGTTACTCTAGCCCGTAGATATGGAGCGATTACTCGTCAATTTTCCGCCACTTTGACCACTCATAGCTCATATCATAGCTCGTAGCGCTCGGGCAAGTCGAAGAATTTATGTACGAGGATAGAAGGTACTATAATTTTCACGAGGCTTCAAACCAAGACAATGACATTTGTACTAGTAACATATCATATCCTTACTCGAGAGTTATGGATGACGCTCACCTTTCTTTCATGCAGAATCATACATAGTACCATTCACTTAGGTATAGTAGGTATCATGCAATTATGTACTAATGACATGAATTTCAAGCGCTAAGAATACATACATATACTAGGTATATATAAGGTCGTTGGCCCGCTTAAAGACATTGTCTCAATTCAAGAAGTGCTTGCCAAAGTCGTGCTGGACTTCATGAACTGTAACATCTGGTTCATTTGCCCGTTCGTCTTGAGATATGTATGATAATGTATGTATGCATGCTGCATATGATGATAATAATCCTACATAGGAAATTATATTCTATCATAACTCGGGATGACACAATATTTATGTATGGGAGATATTGTTATGTCTCTAATTGGCAATGGCATCGGGCGATTCAGCTTGAACTTCATCCACCGGTTTTGAGGATAAATATAAGATGCTCATGCCGAAAGCGCACACAAACGCCCGTTTTTGCTGTGGAGAAGGGGTCGTTGATGGTGACTCAAGTGGTAATGTTCTTGCTGCAGAGGGAGGGCAAGTAAGAAATATTGTTCATATCAACAAACCTTCAAGAGGCGAGTTCGTGCCCAATGGTCGGCTTTTCTGCAAGATGACGGAGATTGTTTTTGGCAGGCAGGCAACGCTTTAGGACAAGGACAAAGGATGATGTTGAATACATACTACAATTCAGAACATTGGAGTTGTTAGATAGTCAAAAGAAAAACAAAAAAGTGAATGAAAAAAAAAGCTCACACCACAGTAGACCCCCCCGCTACTATGGATGCTACGAAAATCCCAGCTAGTGGGATTTTACAATATGTAGTTGTTTTGTTGCTGTTGTCGGGTTTTTTTTTTTTTT
>NPHW01002461.1:0-43250 GCA_002240705.1 Elaphomyces granulatus
GTGAAGCAGTGTCCCTTCCTTCCGGCACGTAACCCCAACAATCTGAGGGTTGCCACCGTCAGGGTCCCAAATCCTGTTCTTGAAGAGCCCGAGGATCCTGCTGCTGTCCCTACCCCTACCATGGAGGAAGACGACATGGGAAAAGTGTAGCTTCTGTGGATAGTCGCCCACAGAAGCGGAAGATATCTGGTGAGGTTGGTCGAAATGGCTGGGAAACGTTCGCTGAGGGAGTTGCATTCAATGGCCCTCCTTTTGTATTGGCAGCTCAAATTAATGGCGTATGCCATGCAAATACATTAGCAGATACTGGAAGCACCACCTACAATATTATTTCTAGTCAATTCGTCCTAAAACACCAGATAGAGCGCATCGAGATCCGCCCCCAATCCATACGCGGATTTACTGGACCCGAAAAGGATAAGATTACCGAAGTAGCTCGTTTTTCATTGGATGTTGGAGGAAACTACCAACCTTGCGTTTACGCGTATGTTGTGCCTAAGCTGGACGGCCATGATATGATATTAGGATTACCCTGGATGAAAGATCAGCATGCTATGCTCCTCCCGGACCGCTCGAAATTAGTGTTTAGGAACGGGATCGAGGTCCCTTGCGGATTAGGCCTAGGGAAATTATCTGATATCCCAGAGGCCATGCCGATATCAGCAGAAGCATTCAGCCTTTGGCGACGTCAGCAAAAGAAGGATAAGCGAATCGAAATATTCGCCGTCAGTTTAAAGGATATTGACAAGGCCTTGCGCCCCAAACCGCCGCCTACGGACCCGAGTACGAAACTTCCTCACCACTACCACGAGTTCCTTGATGTCTTCGACAGGAAGGAGGCAGAAACGCTGCCCCCCCTTCGAGGAAAAGGAATAGATCACTCCATCAAACGCGTGGAGGACGCTGCCGGAAAGGAGATTGATCCTCCATGGGGTCCACTTTATAAGTCCTCACGGGAAGAGCTTCTTCTCCTCAGAAAGACGCTTAATGAATATCTAGATAAGGGATTTATTCAAGTCAGCAATTCACCGGCATCGGCGCCTATTCTTTTTGCTCGGAAGCCAAACGGAGGTCTACGGTTCTGCTGTGATTATCGGGCACTGAATAAGATTACCAAAAAGGACCGATACCCTCTTCCCCTTATTCAGGAAACCCTCGATCGAATTGGTAAAGCAAGATGGTTCACAAAGCTGGATGTAATAACAGCATTCCATCGTATCCGAATTGCAGAAGGAGACGAGTGGCTTACAGCCTTCCGTACACGCTTCGGCTTATTCGAATGGCTTGTAATGCCATTCGGTTTAGCTAATGCCCCAAGCACGTTCCAGAGATACATTAACTGGACCTTACGTGACTTCCTGGACGACTTTTGCTCCGCTTATCTTGACGATATCCTTATCTTCTCCTCTGGGACCCTACAAGAACACCGAGACCACGTTAAAAAGGTGCTAGAGCGTCTACGTGCCGCGGGGCTGCAAATTGATATTGATAAATGCGACTTCGAGGTACAATCCACAAAATATTTGGGATTCATCATTGAGGCTGGAAAAGGGATTCGTACGGACCCTGAAAAGGTTAAGGCCATCTTAGAATGGGCAGCACCTACCACAGTCAAGGCAGTCCGCTCCTTCCTGGGATTCGCAAATTTCTACCGGCGATTTATACGAAACTTCTCAGCAATAGTGGCCCCACTTACTGACCTCACCAGGAAGGGTCACTCTTTCAGATGGACGGACGAGGCCGAGCGAGCCTTCCAACACTTGAAGAAGCTGTTCACAACTGCCCCCATCCTGATGCAGTTCGACCCAGACAGAGAGACTATCCTCGAAGCAGATTCCTCTGGGTGGTCCACCGGGGGGGTCTTGTCCCAATATGATGATGACGGACTACTACGTCCATGTGCTTATTTTTCAAAAAAGAATTCACCGGCAGAGTGCAATTACAAAATCTACGATAAGGAACTCCTGGCTATCATACGATGTCTAGAGGAATGGGAAACGGAACTCGCTAGCGTCCAGGAATTCAAAATTATTACCGACCATAAGAACCTTGAATACTTTACCACCCTCCGGCGCCTATCAGAGAGACAGATGAGATGGGCTCTTCTCCTCAGTCGGTTTAAATTCACAATTTCGTATCGTCCAGGAGCTCAAGCAGCACGTCCAGACGCCCTATCACGCCGCCAGCAAGACCTTCCGGAAGGAGAAGAGGATGAACGCCTCGCTCACAGAGAATTGCAGCTTTTTAAGCCAGAAATCTTTGAGAATGCCGAACACGGTGCCGTCTTCGCTATACGGGTGAGCGCTACAGGGGCCGCAGAGGACCCCTCAACACAGGCGGGCGGCAATGAAGAAAGAGAGGCTGGACCAGTGGACACTGTGGAGGAGCCGTTAGAGAATCTATGGACGCGAGAAGAAAACCAAGATGAGGTCCTAAAGAAATTGAAGCAGGCTGTACGGGACCTACAGCCACGATTCCCTTCAGATCTCGGTATCAAAGTGTCGATTTCAGAATGCGAATTAGAAGAAGAACGACTTCTCTTCCGGGGGAGGCGTTGGGTCCCCTATTCAGAACCCCTGCGCACAAAAATAATCCAGGAGACGCACGATTCGATGCTGGTAGGCCATCCGGGCCGTAATACATTGTATGCTATTCTTGCACGTCAGTTTTTCTGGCCTCAGATGTCATCGGACGTACGCCGTTTTTGTCAGAACTGTGATCAATGTGGCGCTCATCGGATTTGGAGAGAACGCAAGCAAGGCCTTCTAAAACCCCTACCTATCCCAGAGCGGAAGTGGAGAGAAATATCTATGGATTTTGTGGGCCCCCTGCCATTTTCCCAAAGCTGCAAATACATGTGGGTTATAGTCGACCGCCTAGGAAAAGGAGTCATTATCGAACCTATCGAGAGCATGGATCCTGAGTTCTTAGCCAAACGCTTCATCAAGATCTTCTACGCTTACCATGGGTTACCAGCTGCCATTGTATCAGACAGGGACCCTAGCTTTGTTGGAGGATTCTGGGAGCGACTCTGTGAACTCTTAAAGATCAAACGGCGCTTGTCTACAGCATATCACCAAGAAACAGATGGGTCCTCGGAGCGCATGCACGAGAATATCGAGACCTTTCTGCGACACTTCGCCACGATTGCTCAGGACAACTGGGCATTCTTATGCCCCATTGCCATGCTGGCGTTGAACAATCGTGACTCCACATCTACTGGAGTCAGCCCGTTTTTCTTGGATCACGGATACCACGTCGAGTCGTTGGAATTGGACGAACCTGTGACAGAGCATCGTCACCCCCGGACGCCTAAGCAGATCGCTGAGAACATTGTTGCAAAACTGCAGGCCGCGTTGGAAATGGCTCATACGTCTATGGCCGCAGCCCAGGAGCTTCAGGAGAGGCAGACCAACCGTCGTCGAGAACCTGCAAACAATTATCAGGTTGGAGATAAAGTCTGGCTGGACCTACGCAATATCAAAACAAGTCGCCCCTGTAAGAAGCTAGACGCCCGGAGTGCGAAATACACCGTTCTGAAGAAAGTAGGCTCGCATGCCTATAAGCTTGACACGCCCCCTGGAATTCACCCCGTTTTCCACACTCATCTACTGCGCCCCGTAGCGAATAACCCTCTGCCGAGCCAGAAGGTCACAGACCCCCAGCCCCCTGGAATGCTGATCGACGGTCATACGGAGTACCTAGTTGACCAGATCATTGATGAGAGGAAGAAGCGTTGGGGCCGGGGTTATCGCCACCAATACCTCGTCAAATTTACCGGATATCAGGCCCCAGAATGGATTGACGCTAAGAATATGGAGGATACTGCAGCGCTAGATGAATGGGAGGAGACACAGAGGCAGCGAGACGTCGCGAGATCGATGCTATTCGGCGTCTGCTCTTGAGCAAACCGGTGATAAGGAGGGGGGTAATGTAATGGGCTACTCCCATAGTCATGTGATTCGGGCTACGCCCTCATGAACTTGGCCCAGCCCGGTTAGCCCCTGTCTATCGCACTACAAAACTCCCAATTTCTCTTGAGTAGTTTTCCTTTTTCTCAACGATTCCTTTTGTTTCCTGTACCTAGTTATTAGAAATACAGCGGGGTTCCCCCCCCTTACATCCTCATCAGGTAAGTCGAACTATCACGCACTTCTCTATCTTATCAGTAATTTTCAAAGCCTGATCTGAGACTATGTGTAATACAGAGGATTGCCACATGACACCGCAAGAGTCAATGTTTCGCGATAAAATAGCATGTGACAATATCATCTAAAGAAACTAAACAGTTGGAAGACCCCAACCACAAAGGCAAACACCACACTACAGCGCGTAGCTATATGGCCTCTAGAACCAGTGCAGAGAAGTGCTATATGCTGTGTCAACACTAGAAAAATTGGATACTGCAATTCGAGCGCGGGGAAAACTGGGGTGGCCCTCACGCCCTGATTAAGAGATTCTGGAGTCATTCAATCCTGCACAATCTCGTTAGGGCCTAATATAAGCTTATTCTTATATAGTGTAAATCATCCATCAGCTCGTTAAGAATGTTCTACTCACATTACCTATCTGTTATGTATCCGATTTATCCTCCTGATATCGAAAATACACTTCATACTTTCAACTCTGATAGTAGTATTTCTGTCCACTGTTTTAAGCATCAGTAGTGCTTTTGCTCTCCCGAGAAAAGAAACCTGCCCAATACATGATCTAAGAGCCCGAACGCCAGAAATGCATAAAAGGGGTAATAACTTAAATATATGGAAAATGTATGAACATGAACGGTCAGAAATCACCAATAGATTCACAGGAGCAGTTCAGCAATGCTATTATTAGGAATACTGCTGGGGTCTCTTAGAAGCTCGCTAACATGCTCAACCTCAACCTCAAACTCAATGTCATTTTCCAGGAATACGTCCAGGCCTTGGAATGTGTCTAGAAACACTTTCACCGCTTGTATGAATGTTTTGACAGGGTCTACGGATTCAGCCGCAAGGAACGCATCCATCACAATTTCTTTGTGCTGCTGGCCGCGTCGGAGAAAGTATCGTCCATCGTGTCGTGACCAGCTGGTGTGGAGCCAAGTTTGGAGTTCACGATAAGCAAAGCTGCGGGCATCTTTGAGGAATTGTGGAACCTCGTCTGTGACTTCATCCACCGAAGCGCCTGGATTGTAATCGAAGTCCTGAAAAGGATTATTCCATTCGTAAGGATCCTCCACTGTGGATGGAACAAGCAAAGAATTCACAGCAAATATCACAAATCTCCGAAATAGTTGAAGCTGCATGACAATGTCTCTCTCAAGGCAATTACTTCTACACATGTATTCAACGATTGGAAGGCCCGAGGAAATCATATCGAGGAACGCGGCGGTCGTCATTAAAACAGCTGGCTCCTCAGGGATGCCAGCTTGACTAACCAATGAATGAAGCGCTCGAGATGTCGGAAAGAATATCGCTTTAAAGACGTTTGTTATAGATTTGGTGCAGCTAGCGTCTGTGATATCTAAGTAAAGGAATAAATCGGCGAATGTGCGGGAAATGGTGTGAAGGATCGGCCGCGCTAGAATCCAGCCAGCACCATGGTTGAAAGCGTGTTCGATATATGCGGGGAAAATGCATTGCATAAGGAATGAGCGTAGGGTGGGCTTATTTGTGTTTCCATCCTCATATGCATCCGCCATGCATGTATGAAGCTGGTTGATAAAGTAAGCCTGCTCGCCATCCATGGCTGCGCGTTCCGAAATACTCTGAAAGAACATGACAAGTTGCTTTGCAGTCTTTCCGTTGGAAAGCCTGAGACCGTAGCTTTTCATCCTAGCAACAATGTATGTCGGGTCTGTCGCAGGAAGGGGAAAGGAGGTAGGGTCAATGAAAAATCGATCTATCGGACAAATGCTCTGGACGTGCTGTTGTAAGAATTCAACAACGCAATGAACGAGGTTTACATAAGCCCCTTGTGCCGATTCCGTGCTGGATCCAAGTTCCTGGTAGTTCATCTTCATAGTTGCCATCAATGTAACGACAAGCTCCCTATACTCCTCGCGGATATTAGAGAAACCAGATCCGCCAGCATTTTCGATTTCTTGCAAGTGCTCACGCATATTGGACAAAAGGCTAGAGATAAGAGACAACCTTCTTTGACCAATCTCACTTAACGTGATGTGATATCGATTATCTCTTCGGTCTTTGCAAAAAGGAAGGTTTGTGAGCAAAGGATCTTGGGAGTTCTGATTCAATAGAGTCTCTGTCAATCGATGTTGAAACTTGAGCATTGACGATCGTTCTATCAATGATGACATCCACAAGTTGAGAACCTGAGCCTTGCACTCGACATAGAATGTGCTGTCTTTCTCGATGCAATTCGCTAGAAATTGTGGCGTGAACTTCTTGGTCTGAATGGTTGCTCGGAGAGATATCCATGAATCTGAGCCGTATGGGCTAAGGAAGCTATCCCAATGTCGCAAACGATGCCTGACCAATGATTGTGCTAGCGAAGACCAGCAATTAATAGCCTTGAGAAGAATTGAGTCCTCCGGGCAGTGATCTTCGCCAAAGCAGTTAGAGATAAGGCGAGAGACGGCTGGGTGAAAATATGTCTCTAAATGTTGAATCGCTGTAACGGGTTGGGTGCCCCCTTGCTCCATCTCATAAAATGACTCGATGCCTGCCCAGTCTCCATATTCTTGACTGTCGTCATTGCTAGGAAGGGCGACTGGCAAGGCAGGAACATAGTCATCCTTCTGAATATAGAAGATTACAACATCAAGAGTATTTGATACGACATTGTTAACACGGGGATTTGCCGAATTGAAAAGCCCAAGTAACCTTGTGATGGGCATTCTCGAGGTAAGGACGCGGGCTTGGTCTAGAGATCGTGCTGACTCTACCGCGACTTTCAGTCCGTCAAGAGCAGTATTTAGCAGAGACTCTATCTGTAGTTGATTCTGGGAAATAGTCGATTCAATAAGCTGCCGAGAGAATTGAAACCCGCCACTCGTCTGTGACTCTACCTCTGTCCTTGCTAGAGAATGCTGTTTAACCAATTCGGACACAAAATACGAATGCCAGTCAGAGAAAGGTTCCAATCCCGAAATATCCTCGTTGGTAGACAGTTTGAACCGCACGAGTCTCGTCCATGAACGCAAGCTCAAACTACATGTTTCTCGATGGGAACTATCAGGATGTACCAGTCCACGTATCGTTTCGATACGAGGCCTTGAAGTGTCAGGAACAGCCCAGTACAGGGTACAAAGCAAGTCATGATGATTCCTCAATGCATTTAAGTCTTCCTGACGAAGAGGTCGATCTCTGGGATAAACACGACCATGGTTCGGTAAGAGGCGCCAGGCGAGCTTTCTCATCTTCTTCTCGTCGGATAATTCAGACATGGATCTCAAACCACTACCGATTATCTTTAGAAAGATATGGAAGCAAGAATCCCCAGGCTGCACATCAAGCGAAGGATTATTATCAAGCCTATCAAGAAATGATGGCGAACCAAAACTGTCCTCATTCCTCAAATTGTGAAGCGTATTCTTGGCGAAAAAGTCAAATAGGGTATCCAGAATTATCTTGCATTCACGCCAGCCCCAGTAGTTGATCAGATGGAAACACCTGTGGAATAGCGCTCGGCAGTAATTGTTGAAAGATGCGGGTTGCGTTGTGGAATAGTTTTCGTACTGGCCAAGCACCTTCACGACAAGCCGCCTAACTATTCCCCAGTTTCCATGAGACCGTTGGTGCCGAGAACCCACATTACTAATACCAAAACGGTCTATTTCACCCAGAGGTAGGGCTGTGAAAATGATGTCCCAGATTTGTTCCAAAAATTGAATATTTTCAATTGCTGCAAGATCACCGGGAAAGGCTGACAGCAGTGCAGAGGCAGAGATTTCCTCAAACCATCCTTTGAAAGCAGGCATATCATACAGAACATGGTAAAGTATAATATAAGCTTCCACAGCGGGATAATCATTATGTATACCCATTTCAACTTGATCCTGTTCCCTGCTGTTCTTTAGGAAGCGCCGAATTTCCATTAATCCTGATGGACTAAAGATAAGAGACATTAATTGACGCGAAGTTTGCTTGACGATGTGGAAACAGCTGTCGCGCTGATGGCTCCCTACAAGCTCATGTGAAGAGATTTGACGGATTTGGTTTGCGAGGATAACGGTAAAAGCAGTAGATTGCAGACCGAATTTTAGGTTTTCGTGTGTAATAGGGAGCAGTGTCGCTATGTGGCAACTGAGTCTCGTAACTAAGTAGGAGGCCCTCTCCACAAAGTCTGCCCTGTCTACTGGATCGGTAAAAAACAGCCTGTCTCTAACATATTCGATAATTGACCTGTAAGCGCTCTCAATCTGGTCAAAAAGGGTATCCGTTACCGGCGACACATGCTCGTCAACTCGAACTTTCTGAGTATCCTCGGACAAAGTACCCAGCACAACGCCTAGTTCAGATGACACTGCGTCATTCCACGCCCCCCATCGGAAATTACGCTCTCCGAGCCGCACACAAGAATAACCAGCTTCACGGTCCAGGTCGCGTCTTAGAATATCCAACGAACGTGCAAATTCGCCACTTCCAATGAAAGTAGACTCATGGAAGAAAGTCCCTACACCTAGGGGGGAGATGTTGAAATCAAACGTGTAAGCAGACCTAAAAACCCCGAGCCCGTTTGGAATCGGAGTTGCGGTAGCCTGGATCTCCTCAGCAGATACAGTTGAGACGGCGGGGTCGGCCCAAAGATGTTTTGGTGATTGTTGATGCTCAAACGCATGCACGTCAACACGATTCGGAGGGCGCTTCTTTACTCTTCGCTGCCTAACTCTCGTTGACTCGGGAACGGGCAAGGTTGCCGAGCCGATAGCCCCTTTTGTTTGAACTTTCGAAGCATTACGGACTGTAGAGGGATCTAGAATAGTATCGGAGAGAAACCTGTCGAGGGTTAAACTAGAGTTGGCTTTCCCCGAATTGTGATATGCCCGATTAAGAGCGCCCAGTGACTTTCGGAATAACGCTGGCGACCGGGCGCCACTTTCACAAGCTTCAAGATCCGCGGGTCTTACGGCGTTCCTTTTCAAAGATGAAATGACGAACTTTCTGGGAACAATCCATTTATTGCCACGTCGCTCTGGGAGACCTGGCTTCGTCAAGGCGGACTTCCTTTGCGGTTTAGCATTAATACGTGTGAAAAGAGCCGTTGGGTTCAAATCATTTTCTGAATCTGTATCCATCACGTCAATCGGTTTCGGCCTGGAATGCATGGCCGCTTCAATATGTTCTCCTTGATGACAAAGATCGTTAGAAATGTTCCCATTCCTTGTAATATCAGAAAGAGGTTCTCGCTGTGGTTTCTGTGTTAAGTGAACTGTCCTAGCTTGCTGAAGAACTCCGTTTCGCCAGTCTCGTAGTGAAACATTGGCATCCGCCGTGTCAAGCTGGGTTCCTAGTCTCAGGAACTTGTTGGTGGGACTCTTCCGGCCCCGATCTCGACGAGACCATGCTTGTCTAGCAGCGACCCTTAAAAAATTGGGTTGATCATAGCGAGGACGCTGAGAAACATCAGGTGCATCTAATATGCCAAGTCTCAGAGGCTTAGGCGTAGGCTTGCTTCTCTTTCGCTGATGACTCATGGTTTCTGGAATTCGCGTTTGGCGCTTCGAAAGATGACTTCCCTTAGTGGCATTGCGTCTGATAGTATTTCCACGACGTTCTATCGTGTGTTTCTTCGTGCGTGGCTTCCTTGTCACGGCCTCACCCACATTCTGCAACGGGGAGGGGAACATATAATCAATCCGGTTGTCCTCCGGAATGTCGTCATCTTGCAAATTATTAAATGGATCGTTAAACCCGACCAGGCCTGCCAGCGTTCTGCGAGCATAGGTTTCGGCCGAGTTAGATTCGTCGGCAGAATCTGAATCATCAATAGTGAGAATTTGTCGATTTTCATGTCTTGTCGATGTTCCGGGGTTATTTCTGGCCTTCCTTATCCGTCGAGCGACACCCTTAGTCGCCTCTGGATGGAGCAGAGAATGGGTATCTCGTGGTTTAGAGGTGGACTTCAGACGCCGCTCTTCTTGCTTTTTCAAATCAAGCCTTAACCACGAAGCCGGGAGAACGCCTTTTATTTTGCGACGGAGCCGTTCAACTTCAAGCTCTTCCGCACCGGATTCCTGATCTATGGTATGGTTCGACGGTGTCCGAGAGTGAGTACTTTCCTGCAATCCACCATGGGCCGTCCACGCTAGTATAATACTTTCATCATCCTTCTGAGCTGGCTTACTCCCGGAGTCTGTCACATCGCGAGCCACCTCGTCCGCACCAGATTCCTGATCTGTGGTATGGTTCGATGGCGTCCGAGAGCGAGTACTTTCCTGCATTCCACCATGGGCCGTCCACTCTAGTATAATACTTTCATCATCCTTTTGAGCTGGCTTACTCCCGGAGGCTGTCACATTGCGAGCCACCTCTTCCGCAACGGATTCCTGATCTGTGGTATGGTTCGATGGCGTCCGAGAATGAGTACTTTCCTGCACTCCATCATGGGCCGTCCACTCTAGCATAATACTTTCATCATCCTTCTGAACTGGCTTACTCTTGGAGTCTGTCACAGGAGTTGATAATGTTGGTGGCTTAAAGCCAGGAGGAAATCGAAACCTTGGAGGTCGGGAATTCTTCACCAAAGATAAATTTCCGGAACGCGGTGAGGATGGGATGTCAAAGATTGAGCTCGTTTGCGACTGTTCGTGTAGCGAGGTGTTTCCAATAACAGCTTGTAGTGTCGAACTGTTATTCTTGGAAAGACGGTGTCCGCCATTGGGATGCATCAACTTCTGTCGCTTAGGCCCACGATCAATTGGATCCTCTCGCGTCAACTGATCTCGAGGCGTCTCCCATTGTTGTTCGGCAGTCGGCGAAGGTGGTAGTTGAAAGTCTTCGGAAGGTGGGGGTTCGTGAGCTGGATGATGATTATTGTTTGGCATGCGCAAGGGTTTCACCCCTCTTGTCTTAAGGAGATTCTGATAACGAGCATCTTCGAGCAGGTATGGATGCATCTGTATTGGATTACGCTGCCTTAGTTGCCGGCCCTTTGGTTGAGATAGCTCATGCAGAAGGTCTTCAAGGACTTCAGGAGAGTCTCCAATCCCGCTATCTGGGTCATCTAAGCTAGCTGAGTGATCGACCACATCATTCCTCTGGGAGCGCATGGATGCCATTGATGGAATCGAGGATGGAGAAGACGGCGGAGAGGAGAGTGGGGATGAGCCTTCATCATTCCACAGTGAATTATGCGCATTCTCACAACAATCTCCTTTCAATGGCTCAGGAGCTGGCCAGTTAGAGATCTCATAGTCCAACTGTAGCTCGTCTGGCGAAGATGGGACATCAAAAGGGTCGACTTCATTTTGAGCGGCCTGTTCTTGTCGAACTGGCAGGGGCGGCAACTCTGGGCTCAAGGGTGGAATAAATGACAGTAGCAATGGATGTGCTTCATTTTCAGAACCTTGAAGCACATCATCAGGGACAAGCACCGAACCCTGTGGTTCAACATAATCGGAGACGAGCTCGGTTCCTTTCCCCCCATTCTCTGAGTAAGTCTGTCGACATTTGGCGATCGTCACTCTCTCTTCGTCACGGCCAGGGTGCTCCTTATCTTGCCCGTTCGACTCCCAGTTATCAAAATCGTCATCTTCATCAGAGTCCGGCACAAAACGTCGTTCACGCCATGATTCCATTGGGACCTGGACTATGATAGCTCATTGCTCATGACGGTCAACTTTCACTGATGCGAAATAAGGACTGCAGTCACTGCCATACATTTGGAGACGAGATAAAAAGGGAAATATATAGGTAGATCCTGTGATTTTGAAGTAGCTCCTGTATAATCTTTGTTTTAGTAGACGCGTTGGAAATGTGTGTGGAGAAGACGCGTTCTACAAATCTTGGCAGGGCAGGGTCCGGTTATCGGTAACTAAAATAAACTTCAACAGCTCGCCTCGAAAGGCAAGGTTCAAATTCTCATCCTCCACTTATTCGAAATGAGATAAGAGTAAAGTGTCTCTCTTTCTTTCCAACCATGAGTGGAATCCGCAATCTCACTCCACCTGCAATAGCTATTGTTGCGGGGATTATAACCGGTAAATGCCGCCCATACCAATCCCCATTGCTGCGTATTTCGTGGCTTCTTCCCCTAAGTTGAATAGAAGCGCGCTGACTCTATCAATCCCAGGATACTACACTTTCCATCCAGCATTTCAGAATCTAGAACAAGAACAAAAAGCAAAGCCTGCCTTCAACACCCGGTGCCACCTATCGAAATCCAAAAGAACCTGTCAAGCACTAACACCTATATAGTGACGGAGACAGGAATCAGGAACAACCTCCCGACAGTAACACAGCTCAGCCTCCTTCAGTCCTTAAATCTAAGACATACAATTCCTCGCGGAACGCACCTCCAACCCTTCATCCGTCTGTTGTAGTCGAGACTCCCACTGACGAGTTGGCTAATAATAATAACAATCATAATAATGGGACACCGGCGACAACATCACAGTGGACGCCATGGATGCTGCAACTATGGCCGCTCGGAAAGTCCAAAGCAACTTCAAGCCCCTCTGATGCAATAATAGAGCCATGCGCCCCTCACCAATTTGAACGCCGAGCTGAGCCTAGGGATGGTAAGAGCTGAGAAGGAAACTTTTATGGATACAGAAAAGAGAAAAGTGCGGGGAACGATGAGCAGAAATCAATATCAAATGATAGTAAGCGGCAGCAACAGGAATCCTACCCCTCTAATTATGATATGCGGGATTTGCAGTCAATCTTACCTCCTATTCAACCCAGACTCTCGACACAAGAGGCCAAGATCGCGAGGGAAAGAAAAAATAACAATAAATAAGGGCCCCTTTCACATTAAGTACGATATTCTTGCTGATTGGCCAGCCAATTCAATACTCCATTTGACAAATTGGAACCGAGTATGAAACAGAGGCCTGTATTTGATATGAGATCATTGGGAGAGGATAGATCATGGTAGGGAGGAAAATAAGACAAACAAACAAGGAATGAAACTGGAAAAGAGGGGACCCAACCCAAAACTTAAAAACTACTCATGTATATCCTTTTTTTTATACCCCAAGGAAAGAAAAGAAGCATAAATAAAGCATAGATAGAAAGATACAGACAGGCTGAGATCCATTACGATTTACAGTTTACCATAAAGGAGAGCTGATAAAAGAAGAGAAAGAGATGATTGGAAATTAAAACTGTTATTCAAAAAGAGAGACTATGGGAAACGCAAAGTGTAATATACAAGGTAATCAAATCTAGAGTCCTGTAAAGCAGGAACGAAAAGGAATATTTGGAAAAAAAGAATACAGGAAAGGTAAAGAACCTAGCTTTAAATCGTCGATACCTTCTTATGCCCCTGCAGTTCCAACCAAGCCAAACTCCATGCAGCACATAACATAACTTACATTAACCATACCTCTAATATAAGGAAAGAAAAATATGTCCGCTCTACGCTTCCCCCCCCCCTCTTTTAATATTCGCCCAGGAGAGTTCACGTTTACCGACCGAATGGAATGTTTACTGTATATAAATCATTTATTAGGACCTTTCCCGGCTCATATCTCTTCGACAAGTCTCCTCCCTCGACGAACCACTATTGGTGCGTGGCCAAAGACACGCGACGCCGGGGTTCCAAGTAAATCCCCTGGGACGCCGACTCTGGATACATTGTGATTGCTCACCCATCGAATCATGGTCGGGTCTGGTTTATGGGCTTCCTGGTGAACATCTGGGCTGGCTTCAGCTGCAGTCTCGGAGACTGGGATCCTACCGCGTCGTTTCGGTGTCTGTTTTTTTAGAAGCCGGTTGATTGTGTCCATCTGTTGCGGTTCGGAAAAAGGCATGGTCAGCGAGTAATGATTCTTTCCCGCCTCTTTTTCTTCGTAAAGAAGTAGAGTAGGGAAAATAAACACAAAATAGGAAGAAGAAAAAAATGACATGTCCGTAGTACGCTTAGGCAGTAAGACAACATATCAGATGGGATACGAGTGAGAAATCCCGTACCTTTTCTTCCTCGTTTCGCTTCTCGCTGAGGTTTTTTCGTCGCCTGGCCATCTCAGCACGGCGCATCGCATGTTCTTCGGCAGTTAGATGCTTTTTGACTTGCGGTTCTGGATCCGTCATATAAGCTCAATTGTCCATCAAAGCAGGGAAGAGGGGAGATGGACTCGAAATACTCACCCATAGGGAGTTGCAGGAAATCACCGCCGAGAGAGCCTCTCTGGCGTTTGGTCAACTTGCTGAGATCTGGCGTGCTCGCCCTACTCCCTGTAGCCGGCGTGGGCTCATCACTGTCCCTTTGCCCTTCCCCTTCCTCGTCCTCGTCCTCTTCTCCATCTTCCTCGTCTAGCTCCTCATCCTCCGGGCCGCCTTCACCCAGCTCATCATCCTGAGCACCGCTTTCATCAGGCTCCCCTTCAGCATCCGATTCAAGTTCCGAAAGCTCCTCATCGTCCTCCTCCTCCTCCTCCTCCTCGTCGTCGTTGTCGTCATCGTCTAGTTCTATCTCCTTTTTTTCCATCCCTTTAATGGGTCCACTTTTAGCTGCCGGAGTAACCATCAGCGCAGGTTTGACGTGCCTCCTGGGTGGCGGTTGAGGGGGGGCGTCATCCATGTCCATATCCCCATCAGCATCAAGGTCATCCTCCTCGCCCGGCGCATCTTCAGAACTATCAGCTTCCTCTTCCTCTTCACCTTCTTCCTCTTCATCCTCTTCTTCTAGGTCTTCATCGTCGCTTGTGTTGACTTCGACCAACTTTTTCTTGGATCGACTATTCCGGGGACCGGTCAAGATAGGGTTTTCAGCGAAGATATTCACCGATCGACGACTAGACCCAGCAATCTTTCCGCTGCTGCTGCTCGTGACCTCGCGCAACTTGCTGGACGGCATTTTGACAGTCAAGCGGATGGATTTTCTCGATTCCTCTGGCAAATTCGATGGCGTCCGTGAGACAGTGATCGCAGGCGAAGACACTAAACCCCGAGTGACTCTGCTGGATCTTAAGACGGTGTTAGAAGCCGGTTGGCTGGGTGTATTGGCCGTAGCCGTGCGGGACCGGAGGGAGCGTCCGGTCGACATGATAGACAAAGATCAGGGCAGCAACAGGAAACAGCGGTTGAGTGAGGGAAAGAATGTAAAGAGATTGCAAATATCAAAAGATGGGTGGGGGTTCCGGACAAGTTAGAGGGTACGATAAAGTGCTTGTGTTAGGCGGATAGAAGGGGAAGGAGTAGACTGTATCCGCAGGTGTCTCTTGAGAGGTGGTGCAGAAAAGGGTTTATGATGACCCCAATGTCCCACAGATACCAGTGATCGCATTGGGGAGACAACTGCTAGGGAAGACAACGCGCTTCCCCCCGGTAGACGCATGGACCTTTTCAATAATGAGCAACAGGGCTGACGCTGCCACATCTGAGGTGATATCTTTCTCTTATCATATCAAGGTGGTTGTTTGCCCCCGCCCACAAGCCAAAACAAACGATTCTCTCAGGGAGGATCACTCAACAGCATTATTCAAGTTTGCTACGTCGTGATCTGGACTGGACCCCTAGAGTATCACATGGAAGGTATGATGATTCTGTGCCAGAAAGAATTGGGGGGAGAGAAGATCGGGGATCATGGAATGTCATCGCTGGGCCGAATGGGAAAGAAGCAGAAGCACTAGCGTAAAGCACAAGGAAATGAGGGGAAATGGAGTCATGGACGGACGTACTTCTATGGATGGATGGATCATGGCATGATAGACAAAGAGTACCTCAGGTATCAGGTACGGGTACCTGGAACCACCTAGGTGCCTTTCGGGTCGGGGTCGGTCGGGGTCGGGATCTGGATCTATACGGTAATCCCAACTTCAACCCTCACAGGCCAGAATTTTCTCCCTCCAGGCTCCATTATTGTCCTGCTCAAAAATCTTGATGTTCCTTCAGTCTCTAGTCCACTCTGATGGCCGGTTCCGATTCTCAAGATACCCTCACTCCAAAGTGGCAGCAACAGCACAACTCCTTACCGTCCCAAACCCCCGATAATGTCGTCGATAGCGTCAAACCAGTTCACTTAGAACAAGCGGTCAGATTTCTGCAGGACGAGTCCATACGCAATGCACCCATCCACCTTAAGGTGGCCTTTCTTGAGTCTAAAGGGTTGGAGAATGATGAGATCCAAAGGCTTCTCGGAATCTCTAAAGATATGACGGCTGCCGCGCAAGAAACAGCACCCAAGCAAGAGGCGTCTTCCATCGCTTTGAAGGGCACAGCTGCAGCAGTTTCAGAGACCCAACCACCAAGTCCAGAGTCCTCAAATTGCGAAGTTCCTCCAACCACTCCGTCCTCCACCGCAGAGGGATCCTCGACCCCCCAAGGCCTCCTTCCTATTATTACCTACCCAGAGTTCCTCTCTCAGCCCACGAAGCCACCTCTTGTAACATTGCGCAATGTTCTTTACACTCTCTATGGGACCACAGCACTGGCAACGAGCATATACAGCATGAGCGAATATGTCGTTACCCCGATGCGAAAGCGTCTGAACGGCGCGCGACATGAACTTGCTGAAGCCGCACAGGAGAACCTGCATAGGCTGAATGAAAAGCTGGAGCAGAACGTGTCGACAATACCTTCTTCGCGCGAGTCAGGAGATCAAGGCGGCCCCAACGCTGTGGAGGATTCGGGCTCAGTCACCTCCGACCCAACTGAGCTCTTCCACCGTGATTTCGCAACCCAGACGACCCCTGGCCTTTCCCGGGTTGCCAGTGTGGACTCTCTCCATGTGGATGCAAACACTAGCATAAACGAGGAAACGTCCCCAATCAACAGTCACTTAAATCGACTCGAGACCATTACTTCATGCCTACATGGGTTCTTGGAGGATGAAAATGCCACCAAGGCCATCGATGACACAGTGCAAGTCCGGCTCTCCGAATTTCGGGCGTATCTGGACGGCTTAATGTATGGCAGTGGTTCTAGCTATCTGAACAATCCCGTCTTCGGCATCTATAGCGGAGATACCCGAGGTGTCTCTATCAACCCTGCAGGCCGAGGCGAAGACGACGCGATATCTAACTTCAAGGCTGAGATCCGAGCGGTCAAAGGAGCTCTCTTGAGTGCTAGGAACTTTCCGTCGGGGCGGTCTACTCCTGTTGCCGGTGTAGGAAGATAATTCGTCTTACATCGGTACGCAGGCAACAGAATCGAACTGATAATGTATACAACTTTCATTAACCTTCCACTCGCCAACATTCTTATCTTTACCTCCCTCACTAGGTTTGGATTGGAGGTATGCAAATAGACCTGTCCGTCGATAGGACCGTGCTTGTCCCAAAAGGAAAAGCTAACCAATGGATATATACACGATAACTGTCAATTGATATCACCAATATTAACGCCCAAAATGCATGGATTTCTTCCTGTCTAGACCATCTAGAATATCTTCATCAACTTCACATCTAGATATATTTTTGCGACGACGCGGATCACAATGATAAATTATATAAATACAATCTACCCCAGGTAGATTACACTAAATTGACCGGATAAGACCCTGAGGTCCCTACTACCTACCTAGGTAAGTATGATAGGCGCAGCGAAGGGATCGAAACTGCTGCAGATAGGTTTAGTCATATCATAATATAGTTTGGGTTAGTAACAAGTTTACGATCAAGTCCGTTACAGAGCCATCTGCTCTATTCTCACCTTATACCGTGGGATTAGACAACTAAGATTGGGATAATACGTAACATTGACTTTGAAACTGGCTACGTTCCCCGAAGGCTTCCACGTTATTGCCAATTTGCCATTATGTACGCAAAATTCACGGTTCTACCTGCATAGGTATGTAACATATGATAGTAGTGTATGTAATAAGACCCGACTGCTTGGCTGTTTGAGTTGACAACTCATACTAATGTATGTAACTCATGAATCATATAGTATATCAATGACCTGAGCCAGGCGGTTTGTTGCACTATGTACTAAATTGATCTTGTTTGTTCTGTGCGCTGATTTTTCTTTTTTTCTCCATTCTGAATATTCATTTATTTGTTTTCGTTGTCTTCTCGAAACCAGGTAATAGATTAAATTTATGATATGGCAATGAAATCAACCAGCAAATGACATCAGTAATAAATAAATAAATTAGTCGCTTTATTGGAAAATAACTACACAAATAAGGCCACTTATTGGCTACCAATCAACTGGATACCAAACAGTCGTCTAGAAATGTATGTTCAATAATTTACTTCTTCGCCCTGCGTTTCTCATTTTCCGGCCTCAATAAATTTCAGGCCACATCATTATTTTTCGCAACACAAACTCCGAGCAAGATTAAAATAGCCACGTGGATTATGGAGTTGCCTTGCTCATGCTAATGAGCCGCTTAACACCGACCTATACCACCACATTAGCACTAGTCATAAAATCGATGATTCCATAAACAAAAGTCCCTTACCATCCAATTTGTACACTCATCTGTTCGGTTTGTTAATATGTCGAGATGTATGTTCCGGGCTCTCTCGTAATCCCGTGCCTGCATGGCTTTTGCTAGCTCCACCATGTCAACAACTGTGTTGGATTTGAGTAAGTCTTCGTTGTTAAGGTGATCGAAGAGAATATCTAGTCGCCTCTCTGCATCGTCGACTTGCACTTTGAAAGACGCAGGAGCGCGGGATCTGACCCGCTGCATGTCAGCTGAAAGGATTTGGAAGATAGGCATGGCAATTGCCGGGATATGCGAACGGTCACCTGGAGCTACAAAAATCATGTTAGTCGGGAAGAAGGAATGATTGCAAGAAAGTGCATGGACTTACGGTATTTAGGAGGGACCGTGGAAGGTTTTGTTTGCGACTGTGCAGTGCTCGGACGAGAGATTTGGGCCGCAGGTTGAGGAGGGTGCTGAACATGTGGAGTTGCAGTTGGAACATATGAACCTGATGTTGAGGGCAATTGTTGTGGTAACTGCTGTGGTGTGTATGACAGACCAGCGCCAGCCGACGGTGGAGGCCGAACTGGAGCTCTGGCTTGAAGCTGAGGGGTCGATGTCTGTGATGAGGGATTAGGTGCATACCTGTTGGACGGAGGAGCGCCAGTCAGGGGGGGGTTATAAGGAGACGGGCCACGTTGGGGGATGCCTGTGCCCTGGACCATCGGTGGTTGAGTCGGTATTGAATATGGGTTTGACGCTAAAGGGGGGTTTGATGAGACAGAGGAGGGTCGCGGAGGACCAACAGAAGGCGGTGACATCATACGGGGGGGAGGCGGAGGTGGTTGTGCAACAGGAGGCTTTTGTCCAGACACAGGTGGCCCAACAGGCGAGGGGATCTGACTCGCTAGTTGGGGCTGGTTAGGAAATGGAGAGCTGATGACACCTCCACTACTCGGGGTCCCTCTCCGTGATGCAGGCTTGCCAAACCCTTCTGGCAAGTCATTCCACGCTGGCAAATTCGTAGCAGTAGTGTACGAAGTCACTGCTGCAGGAGACTGGTTAAAGCCGCGAGGCGGAGGCGGGACTGTTGGCCCAGGGGGTCGAGCTCCAAATGATTGGGGAGGGGCAGGAACATCCGGTGGTTTTATTGGCTGAGGCTGGTATCCAGCAGGCGTATATCCACCAGTGGCAAAAGATGCATAGGGATTTGTCTGTTGTGAAGTAGTTGCATGCAAGGTTGGGGGTACATATTGGTTAGGTGTCGGCGCCGGGTTCGCTGTAAAGCTTGACTGAGTCGGCTGGTAGATGTTTTGCTGCTGTATGGGCTGAGGTGTGGTTTCTAAGGCAGGTTTTGTGGAAATTTGAGATGTCTTCGGAGCAGCTTTTTTCGTAGCGAGCTTGACTCTATTTCTTGCAAGTTCGGCCTCAGGGTGGTTCGCCGGCACTAAATCGAGATATTTCTCCGCGACGTCCAATCGCCCATGTGTAGCAACGACATCAGCATATTCAACATACTTTTCATAGAGAACGCTAAGCTTCCAATCAGAGTCCTTATGCTGTTCCTTATCCTGGTAATTGGTGACCTGGCGGAAGATGGTGACCTTCTCAATAAGGTTTTGTAAGGCACGAACATGAATCGAGAAGCTAGAGTCATCGGCAGCGTTACCAATGCCCACTTTCTCATGTTCCCGAAGCTCATCAATCCAGATAGCAACTACCTTTTCCAACTTAGAACCTGCAAGATAGCAAAATGACGCGTCTTTGCGACCAGTTTTATCTTCGTTGGTTTTGATATTTTCTTCCAAGCGGTCCCCTAAGGCTTCACAGAGATCTGGGAAGTCTCCTTCATCCGCGAAAGTGCAGAGCACTGCCATTATCTCCTTCCAATTTGACAGATCCGCGTTATGCACCACATCCCATAAATTCTTTCCAACGATACAAGCAAGCAAACGTAGGTAATTTGGACCGCCACTTTGTTTCGAGAAGTAGACTTCTTGCACTTTCTCTATGCATTTCTGGCCACCACAGATGGCAATCATAAATGCATCAGACATACGATCTTCCTGAAGACAGATTTCAAGAGCCTTGTCAAATTGCCCAAGGAGAAGAGCTTTGGTAACTAGTTTGTCCGCCTCTAATTCTAAGCCTGTGTAGATCGGGAATGGATCATTCGTCCTAGCACCCTTGGACGCCGCTAAGTCACTTAGAAAGCTGTCTCCTTCTGTGTTCGTGTCGAATATTGAAGTTATCCGTTTGTGTTTCTTTATCCCAGAGCTGGGAGATCCGGTATCAGAAACACCATTAGAGTCTTCCTTGTTCAATTCTAACTTCGCCAATCCATCAGCCGTCTCATCCACCTGGTTAGAGAGACCAAGATATTCCACAAGTCCCTTTCTTGGGTTATCAGAAATCAAAGTCTCAATAACCTTCCAGTCTGTCCTTTCATCCTCAGATCGCGCAGCGGCAACTCTCGACTCGCAAATGCTTCGGAGGTCGCCTGCTTTCAGTGCATTCTCAAAGGATTCAGTTGCACTGGTGACGGCTGAATCAACCTCAAATGGAGTAATTTTGATCTTTGAAGATCTCTTTCCATGCTCTGTTAATCCAACCGAAACGACTCTTCCACCAAAGCCAAAGGAAACCGAAACCGGTCGCTCCAGCCACTTTGGAGTCTTAGGTAGTGAGAACGTTGAAACTTGGGGTTGAGTCTGAGCTCTCGTAAAGAAATCTTCGCCATCAAGAGCCTGGTTTTGATTTGTAATAGTTTGCGTAGCTTCAGTGCTGAGGCTCTGAATTGTCTGAATGGAGATCTTGCCGTCAAACGATGCCGTGGCAAAAAAGTTCGGATTCGAGGGATTCCAACGAGTTTGAAAAGTCCAGTTTGTGACAATTGGGAACTCTCCGTAAGGTTCGCCTGTTTGTGGGTTCCAGCATACAGTGCGATTATCCTTTCCAGAAGAGAGGAGTAGATCGGGATCCTGCGCACACCAAGAAAGTGACAGGACGCCGGATTCGTGGCCTCTAAGCACCTATTGGAAGTCAGCAACAGAACGTTTAAAAGATAGATTTTAGCTTACTCTTTCCGGTGCATGCGAATTCCGGAGATCCCAGACTAGAATCAGAGGATCGGACTCGAGGGGTGTCGATGTAATAAGTTTTGTAGGCTGTTACTAGTCAGAGAGGACAGACGGAGTATTGGTTGATCTCTCACCTTGTCGGGATCCCAAGCCACAGCGCTGACTGCTTTCCTACCCAAGTTGTTCAATGTCAAGCTCTCTTTTTTAGTTTTAACATCCCAAACAGTCACAAAGCCAGCACTTGTGCCCGTAACCATAATATGCGCAACTTTCTTATTCCAGTCTAGGCAGTCAATATCGTCTGTGCGGGCCGCAGTATGTCCGAGGCGAAAGGGATTGGCAACATTGTTCAGATCAGAAATAAAGAGCTGGGAATATCTCATCAGCTAACATCCCTGAAATTGACAGATTTATATAAAAACGCACCTCGCCTTTTGCTCCTCCGGTGGCAAGAAGATTTGGATGCCGAGGGTTAAACTGCAGCGCCTTGATAGCTCCAGAATGCTTGGAAGTTCTCGAGATTAAGGAGTCGCTATTGAAAGTTAGTAGCCAGGAAGCTCAATATGTAGTTTGGCCACGGACCTCGCTCCGCTAAGTAGTTTGTCGGCATCCCATAAATCCAAAGAACCGTTATTCAGGGCGCCAGCAATGACCCCTCGGTTGTTCTCATCGGATTCAGTCCAGGCGACGTCATTGAACCTGTAAAATACGTTTTATTAATCGTATAGCAACTTGCACGCTCAACAAGTAGAAATACCCTGAATCAGTGCTAAACTTGGCCACAGGTTGGAGCTCCGCACTCGTATCATCACGGTCCAATTCTAGATCCCACAATTCGAGATTTGTTTCATTCGAAAATTCAAAGTCGACGGCACCTGCGCGGGTTCCAGTAGCAATTAAAGGCGACGCAGTCCCCGGAGACCAAGCAAAGATGGCTGTCCGGGGAATTTCCCTGACACCCACCATACTGATAGCGGAGAGGAGAATACTAGTAAGAAAAGGGTAAATTAACGGATACTAAAGAGGTAGTATTTAATCAAATTTTAAATGCACAGCTAAAGACTGAATTGTGCGAAGAAAATCCCTCCTTCAAGAGGCCAGAGAGACCGATAATGTTGGGAGTATCCCATGAAGCAATATACTACGAACTGGCGATATATTCTATCCAGCTGGCCTTCTGGCCTTTTTCACCGCCTAAATCAATTACCTAATCAACCCGGGACTAAGGCCTTGTTACCTCAGATTCTCAGGCGTTGCGGGCGGGCGTGATTGGCGGGCGGGGGATTACTCAGCTTCTCTCTTCGTCCGAAGAGGCATAGCGTACTCCCCAAGGCGGCCTGAGCTAGCTGAGGCAAGGCCCTTGCGGTTCAGAACGGACCTGTTCAGGATCGTCCGGCCGTATCTTGCACCATGACTGACGCTGCTCGCCTCAAAGGCACTGTATATGTTGGCGGGCTTGATCAAGCTGTCACCTCTCAGACGCTTGCTGAAGCTTTTCTCCCGTTTGGCGAGATTGTTGATATCTCGCTTCCGAAGCCCGAACTCCCATCGTCGACAGATCTTCACCGAGGCTTTGGTTATGTCGAATTTGAGCTCCCACATGATGCCAAGGAAGCAATCGACAACATGGATCAAAGCGAGCTCTACGGTAGAGTAATCAAAGTTGCGGCTGCCAAACCACAGAAAGAGAGCAACGAGGGATTGGGAAGCAAGACTGCTGTTTGGGAACAGGTGAGCCCTCATCGTTTACGTGCGATCACCGCACAGGTTGCTTACTTAGTGGAATAGGAGGGCTACTTAGCAAAATACGCTGTCAGCGAAGAAGATAGACGGGCTGCTGAACAAGCTAGGTTTGCTGCAAATAGTCGACCAGAGGACCCAATGCAAGGGTTGGAAGGATTAGACGTCGCAGGTCCCAAGCCCGAGTAATCGAGCATTGAAGATTACTGAGTGACTCACCGCGGTAGGGTGGAATAATTCTTTTAAGACCCCAACAATTAGGCCTGTGCTTATATACATACATACACAAGACGGAAAGGCAATGATGAAAGACTGGCAGGATTAGGTTATCACAAAACTGCATCCACCCCTAAATCCCGAAGGTATAGTCAACCGACTAGCGATAGTACATCAATGATGGTCCTCGGGTTTGTTGCGGCTGAGACGCAGGGTTTTATCAGTAAGGAGCTTTCTGGCACTAGAATATATTCCAGCACCGACGGCGACGCTATGGAAAAAGTCAGCTTCTGCGAGAGATGGATCTTGAAACAGGGTATAAAGTGCATAACACCAGGAAACACGCACGCAAGAACAATTCCTATTGTAAATGGTTAGTTAAATAACAGCAGTGCCAGTTACCAATGGCTTAACGACCAACTCACCTAGTGGAATCAATTCTGGTGGGATCTTCTTTAACAATCGTAAGCGTTGAGAGATTGTATGAGCTAAAATAGTGAAGCTAGTTAGTCAAGTCACCATACCAAGTAGAGAAATAAGTCCTTGAATTGAATAAACGATGAGACTGTACCACTCATGCTTTCCTTCTATTAAAAAAATGCGTCAGTAAAAATGCATACGTATCAACATTAATGGGACAACCGATGGTCGCGACATACGGGAGCAGGGTGCATAAAGGCCCGAGAGGGCTGGATCCCTAGAACTCGAGTAGGATGCATGATCAAATTGAGTTGGATCGTTATAAGTCCCTGACAACAGAAAAAGGTTTGCGACCAGTTCCAAAATGGTGGCGCGAAGCTCCGAGCTCGAGGTTGGAGAGAGGAGAGATGCGAGCGGGTTGCAGCAATAATCTAGCGTCGGGTTGGAAGAACTCATGCGCCACACATTTCAAGTGGCTCTGCCGTCTGCGGCTTAACGGCTCCGATCCTGGCCAGTCAACTCCGACGTCAATTCCTGGTTCTCAACTTGCTTGTCATCACCCTACCGCCATCCGACGACTGAACGCCTCCCAAGATATATTGCGCTTACCTGAATCAATCAAGATGGGTGTCATTCCAGAAGCTGACCCCGATGAGCCCTTAGTAACCAAGCCCTTCAAATTTGTGACTGGTAAGCTCATCAAGCTGCGATAGTCCTTCAAGAGTGTTGCTAATTCTTGAATATAGCTGGTAGGTACTAAATAGATATGCCATTGAAGCGGACATTGGATTTGGCAGCCCACTGGCGGCTTTATTCATATGAGGATATTGCTGACTCTTTCTTCCACGTGGGTCAATTTAGGCTATGACGCTCGTTTCCCACACCAGAACCAGTATGTGTATATATATCTCCCATTTTATTTTGTCGCTGCCGCTGACGTCTTCCCAAAGGACCAAGCACTGCTGGCAGAACTACGTTGATTACCATAAGTGCATCATCGCCAAAGGCGACGATTTCCGCCCATGCCGCCAGGTATCTTTCCCCAGTCTCGTTTGCCCACATTTATATTGCAAATCTGACTCTGTAATACTAGTTCTACTTTGCCTATCGCTCTCTGTGTCCCAAGTCCTGGACGGATAGATGGGATGACCAACGTGGTAAGTATTCTAAACTAGTATTTGCACGATTCCACGCCTGTTTATTGAGTCGATATAACGCATCACTAATCACTTAAATAGAAGCAGGAAACTTTCCTACTCGTCTAGAACCATAAACGGCAGATCATTCGTCGGTCGGTTACGGTCATATTCCAATACGATCAAATTGTGCGGTTTACTGAATGGAAATAAGTGGTTTTGCTATCCATTCTGCCACGGTTCTTCTCAGGAGAATAGCAGAGAGATGTACATATATTTGGATGCCGCCCTTTATCAACAGGCAGAGCTGAGTCATGTGTCTTATAGTCAAAAAAATAAAATAAAACAATTCAACCAAATTCTGTTGAATTTCCCAGCAAGCGCTATTAAGATCTACAACCCAGGCCTTGAAGCTACAAGTATTTAGGTACTCATTGCTCTCAAGGCTTCATTGCCGAACATACATAATGTACGGCATTTGAACTAAGAAACCAATGTCCCTTAGTTGACAGTCTAACCACATGAAAATTCTCGAAAGAAAGAGGGATTCAATTCAATTCAATCAAAGTACCATAGCTTTCTATTATATTTTCCAGTCATTCAAAGGGATGGTCCATAGTCTTTTCTTCTTGCTGGAGATTGGACTAGGAATTGTCTAGATCTCTCTGAACTTTCAGATCCTTGACTTCTACGTAGACAACGCCCTCGCTCAATTTAGTTCAACATCGAAAAAAAATAAAAAATTCCGTGTATGGTAATAGAGGTATGATACATAGAAAACGACAAGGCATTTCCCGAAAGGATTTTCTATCAAGATATATCCTTAAACTCCCACAAATGAAAATGCAATATGAAATCAGGGAGATTGTCAAACTCTATCCATCTATCCCATGCATCGTGTACTGCATACATCACAAAGTAGACAAAATTGACCAACAAGGAAAGGAAAGAAAGCCGTTTTCGGACACGCCTAGTATAAAGGAGGCCCGCCGCCCACGAACAGTCAACAGTTAGGATGTATGCAACTGATAGTCATGAAAATTAAAGTAGCAAGATACCAAAAAAGGCTGGCAGATCTGGAAAGCGTGGCTCGTGACATATTTCTAATGATGTAAACATTGAAGTTTTGAACTGGTAAGTTGAAGCTTGCAGCAAGCGTATCAAACAGCCAACCACATTCTGTATGCAAGAGTAGCCGGTTTATTCCCAAAAACTATAAGCCAACAGCTCATTACGTAGAGCCTTGCTAGATGCCCTTGAGAATCCGATAGATCTTTTTATGTTCTTCAAGGAATAAGAATGTCGCAATTGTATGGGGGCCCAGTCGCATGAAACTGGGAACCCAACCCCGGAACACCCAAGCGATGCCTTCTTTTCTGTATATCTCTCTCAACAGTCCAGTAAGGCTGTCCCCAGATTCTGAAGTGGAAGCGCTCATTATGCGGGTCTTTAGAACATCAACCGGACTGCAGACAGTGGTCGCTACGAATCCGGCCATGAATGAAGCTGAGAGATGCGTCGTGAGGTTATCTGACATTCCAGCCTTGTCAATACAGAGCCGTTTGAAAGTGTCGTATGAAGCTAGCTGTGATACCGTCATTAGAACAGCACGAGCAGAATTGGGCCAGACACCTCGAAATAAGCTCCCAGCACCCTCACTGCGAACCATCTGCACGAGTCCATGGAAGGCATGCCTGTAATTACGACGCTGTTCAGGCGGCAGAGCTGCATCGGACTGCATCCGGACGTTGAGGACATCAGCAGGATTTCCTACTAGCCCACCGAGAAACCCTGAGATACATCCCATGGCAATCAAGGTGGGCAGCCCGGGAGGTGAAGAGGAGGTCGTAAAGTAGGACTTGAGTTCCTCGTATGCGCCGAAGCGGGTTGTAGAGTAAGTTAACTGCCGGAGGATCGAAGCAGAAAGCTGAAGAGACTTTTGTCAGGCAATCTGTGACACATAGAGTAGGGGACAACCTCCACGGAAACGGATCATACGTACACCACTATACAAGCCAAGGAACCCATCATGCTTAACGACATGGACAAATGTACTGAGCATGCCCTTGGAAGCTTGAGAAGCCTGCGTTTGTAGACGAACCTTTTCGGTGCAACATTTCCTATCAGCGCGCAACGAACTTCAAGCGAGATACCGTTGGAGATTAATTACCTTTACTAGGGGCCATCTGTTAGTATCACTGTATCAAGATGCTCCTATGTAGTTCTTTTGAGCTCAACAATGGCGCTGGGGTCATTTCTTCTTACCCAAGTCCAGCGGATGGGTAACCCCAGCGGCAAAGCAGGATGCTGATCCGCCAAACCAGAACGGATAGTGTATCTTTACCGCAGGCCGCCAAGATTTTGTTTGGCCACGAGAATCCTCCGTCGCGCCTCTGCCTGCCATCCTGTCGAGCAAGCAATGCACATCACGGGTGATCCTAGCAGGGACCTATGATAGGAGAGATAGATAGTAAAAGACGACAGAAAGAAAATATGTTTGTTCCGTCGTTCGGATTGAAATTCGGCCTGGCAGGGATATTAAAACCTTCAGACTCGTTCAACCCTGGTCAATAACTAATGAAACATAGAGATGTCATAAGCATCAAGTGGACATTCTACAGTGGGTTTGATGAAATTGATAATCAATTTTCGGTGAACGAGAGAAGTATACATCATACTAATTATCAATAAAACTATGTATACACTATACATGTAGTAGTTATTGGAGTGAATGGGTACAAAGTCCTGAGAGTCCGAATGATTATCATATATATTCTCTCAATTGTTGAGTTGTTATCATGATAATAACTTAAAGGCGTCGTATCTTTAATTTATTCGGTATCTAGGTTGACCCGATCCGATGATGCTTCATGCAAGCGACTATGTTCTGATTCGAATTTTTGCGAAAAGGAGACCAAACTAGAATTATGCGGTTACTTGCTACTGGCAGAGTCCTATGTGCAAGATGTGGTGGATGGTCAGTCGCTATTCCTCGAGCGAGTGCGGCGAGGTTCCTACAACGTTTTCAGCATGACGGTAGTGCGAGATGCGTTAGTTCCGCGGCTTCACAGGCAAAAGAAGAGAAGCTTTACCCATCTCAAGGTTCTTCTACAAATCTACAGAATGTTTGGAGCGGGTCAGATAAGCAAGTCAACATCAGAGGCAATTCCTACGACACAGATGAATGGACAAATACACCAGACTCCATCCTTTCTCATATCGGCCGTCTGCTGTATCTTGATGAAAATCACCCTTTGGCGATTACCCGGAGGCTGATCGAAGGCCAGTTTCCGGGTCCGGTCTATGGCAATCATGTAGAAAAGTATCCTGTTGTCTCGACAGCTCAAAACTTTGACGTTCTCGGCTTCCCCGTGGATCATCCAGGTCGCAGTCGTACTGACACTTACTATATCAACAAAAACACTGTCCTCAGGACACATACGAGCGCACATCAGCAAACTTACTTTCGGCGCTTAGACAGCTTAACGAATGGGCAATCCATCGAGCAGGGGTATACCGTGACAGCCGATGTGTACAGACGGGATGCGATCGATCGAAGCCACTATCCTATCTTTCATCAGATGGAAGGCGCCAAGTTGTGGAGGCGACCATCAACCGATCCCTTGCAATATTCCTCAGAGACTGCCGCCACGATCTGGGCGGATGTGGCCAGTCTTCCTGTGAATGACGTCGTGGTTGAAGACCTTAACCCAACCATCCACGCGGAGCGGAATCCTCTTCAAGCAAGGTATCATAGTCCCGAAGAAGTGGAGGCTATTGCCGCGCACCTCAAGAGGTCTTTGGAACGTATGGTCGACAAAATCTTCAAGGAGGCTCGCAAGGCTGTCTCCGGTGCCTCAGATGCCGAGCAAAAGCCGCTGAAAGTCCGATGGGTGGAAGCTTATTTCCCCTTCACCAGTCCCTCTTGGGAGCTTGAAATTTTCTGGCAGGGCGATTGGCTGGAAGTACTAGGATGCGGCGTCATCAAGCAGGAACTCCTCATCAACTCTGACGTTCCTGACCGTGTGGGTTGGGCTTTTGGGATAGGAATCGAACGGATGGCAATGCTTCTGTTCAATATCCCGGACATTCGCCTTTTCTGGTCTCAAGACGATCGCTTCCTATCTCAATTTACTGCTGGGGAAATCACCCGTTTTGAGCCCTTCTCGAAGCACCCGGCATGCTACAAGGATGTTGCTTTTTGGTTAAACTCGTCAGCTTCAAGTGGAGGCAGCGCCGCCGGCGGCGCCATGCCGTTTCACGAGAACGATGTGATGGAGATCGTGAGGGACGTTGCGGGCGACCTAGTTGAGGATGTCAAGCTCGTAGATGAGTTTACTCATCCAAACACTGGCAGGAAAAGTCTATGCTACAGGGTCAATTATCGGAGTCTAGAACGGACGCTGACAAACAAGGAAACAAACGACCTGCATAATAGAGTAAGAGAGAAGCTGGTAGAGAGGGCCGGCGTCGAGCTACGATGATGTTTAGCTCTGTACATTAATTTACTTTCGTCATTTCCAATTTGGACTGTGGGCTAAAGAACACGGAGAGGTTGATATCCATGTATCATTAGTGTATCCATTCTATGTTTCATAATTTAACTAATCGAAATAGACCTCTTTTCCTACTCGCTCAAAACCGTCTCTGTCTTCTTGGTCTTTTCATCTCTGATACATGTGAGATACCAAGGTAATTGGCATGCGTCTCGCGGGAGCTGAAATCATACCCAAATGCGTTTTCAAGGGAGAGAGAGTAAAGCATAAATTCATAATACCAAAGGAGCCTTTCACATCTGTGTCATTTAATATATACATTGAGCTCTTCTATTGACTTTAAAAGTGTTCCACAAAACCATGCACAGTGGTACAGGAAAGAAGTGAAACCGATGATTGGAGGATTGGGAGGTATATAGGAATGAGAAATGAGACGCTTTTGCAACATCGAGCGCAGCCGTTTTCACGCCCGTATGAAGAAATAATCATTCAGATCTGAACGCCGATGCTTTATGCCATGGTTAGATAGAGGGGAGACGTGGTGGTTTTTGGGGTGCCCATGTTTTCATCCTCGCTTGCAAAGACAGAGAGAACAATCAACCGACAGACAAATATAGTACAGGTAGTGCATTCGTGAGGCAAGCAAGAACATCTATGTTAGGTATGATAACAGTTACCTCGGTCAATCGAGGTTCACGATATGATTTCAAAAAACCGCCGCTGGGTACGTATAATATATAGATAACCTGGCTTCCAGGCCAGGATGGGAATTGAGAAGAAAGATAGGAGGGGAGGCAGTGAGCATAGGATTATTTAAAAGTTCTTAACCACGCCAACCTTGGCAGCCTTTAGAGAGTCGAATTAGTCATGATGTTTATCGGTAATGAGGAATGAGACTTACTCTCAAAACTCTTCCATTCAAGCTAAAGCCCTTACTCTGAGTGTACATGATGTCGCCATCTTGCTTATCTTCGGCTTTGGCCATGAATGTGGCTTCGTGGAGCTGAGGATCAAACTTTTGAGGATTACCATCCTCTGTCGGCTCACCGGGATCAAATCTTTCTAGTCCGTGCTTCTTCAGTGCGGCCATCAGAATGTTCTCTGTCATTTTCAATCCCTGAAAAAGATCGTGAAGATCCTTGTTGTTCTCCGCCAAGGCTGCGGAGAGCTTCTCGGCAGGTACGACAGAAAGTGCGCGTTCGAAATTGTCGACGCTTTCTAGAAGATCTGTAGCAAATCGTTGAATGGCAAACGTACGTGCGCTCTCGATGTCACGCTTTGTACGTTCTTGGAGGTTTCGGAAGTCAGCAACGGATCGAAGGTATTTATCCTATTTAGAACTGCCATTAGTTGCTATTCGCAGCACGTATGTCTAAATTGAAGCAAGGAATATATATAATGTTACTAATATTAGCGACTCTCACGAATGCTATACCTTTAGATCAATTATCTCTTTATCCTTCCCTTCTAGCTCCTTCTTAAGTTTATCTTCGATAGTCGCCGGAACTTCTGTCTCATTTGCATTCGCAGATCCTGCATTTTCCTCAACGTTATTGTTCGCCTTCTCTTCACCTGACCTCTTTCCTGCAGAGAAATAACGACATATTGCTGTCGGGGGATATTGCCCAGTCGATCCATTCGGAGACAGGAGCGGCGAGGTTTGCCTCAAGTGTGATGATAAAGAAATCGAACGGGGAGCAAGTGAGGACCGTAAAACACGACCATGTCTGAAAAGAGTTCGTTGAAGCATTGTGTCTGGAAAGATTAGATTGGAGAAACTACAGTATGGACGAAACAATTCAATGGCTGATTGAGAATTATATCATTCCATCAACTTTTTCTTTTTTTTTTTTTCAATTGATTACTCTAGCTCACCGAGCTTGTTCTACCTCCGTGCTACCTAAAAAAGGCGGTGAATATGACTATTAACCTCTACTATGATCCAATCGGATTAGCGTTAAAGAATCGGCAAAATTAATCTGGAGTCGAGATGACATCATTTTCCGCAAGCTTAGATGCCTAACAACCTCTAAGGCAATTCAGACTTTTACAATCTGGACCTTTCGTGTTCTTGCAACATGAGGTTTATATGAGGTGTATGGATGCAGGTGCTAGCATGCCGATTGATCTCATCATAGGTCGTCGGAGAGCCGGATCAATTGCAATCTACACTACCGAGTTGATAAATTTAAAACAAATCTAAGAGAATACAAAGGATTTTCAGAATGTATTGGATTCTAGATTACAAATAAAAGCGAGAAAAGGAAGCCGGTTCAAACCGAGAAGGAGAAGAGAAACAGGCCAGTAAAACAGGTGTTTTTAATTGCTATACAGTCATTTTCAACCCTTCATTTCATCCTTGATCAATGGCAAGACAGATCCATTTGAGAATAGTAATAATAATAATAATAATAATAATAATAATAAAATAAGAAGGCCGAGGTTTTGGTTGCTTCCAGTTATCTCAATACACGCCGGGCTGTACAATGATCCATATGCTCACCCAAATTGGCCAGAATGAAGGGCCTCACGCAGAATTAAAAGAGAGTTTTCAGGCGATGTAACTATCCTGTAGTGGGGAGGCAGTATCATTTCTCAACCCACCACCCACAAGTTGCATTTCCCTTTCGATTTCTGCAAGAAGGGCACAGAGTTCAGCATCCGCATAGACTTTCGAGTCCGCGTACACCCTAATGGATTCTCGGAAGTCCATTTCCGTATTAGATCCAGTTGGAATCTCTTGCGGGCTCAGCGAAGAATTCCGCTCTTGTAGTTCTTGTGGCCTCGACATCGTTTGCAGGATTAGTGACGCAGCAACATGCTCTAGCAGCTTTTGCCGGATATTATATCGTCGAATTTCAACCTGCTCTAGCTTAGCTACCCATTCGTCAATCGACAAATCAAGCTCCGCAAGTGCTTCTTCCTGTTTCAACATGCTCTCGCGGCAAAATATGGATAGTCCTGGGGACCTGAGATAGTTAAGCATACGCTCATGTAAACTATGCCGGCCCGAACGGAGGGTTTTGTGGGTGTTGCGTAGGTATTGATAACGCTCATCCAACACTCTCAATTCCTTTTTCGAACGATCAGTCCCCATTAGCACATTAAACGAAATGCGGTGAGACAGGCAAAACTCGGCGTCGATGCCCCTTACCTGTGAGAGCGCTTTCACATCCTTGAAACTGAGCACCTTGAAGGTCCGAGCTTGACCCCTAGCTTGATCTTGCAATATTTCTACATCCGCGGGTGAGAGAACTAGAGAAGCATCCGATGGATTGATTCCTATGGGCAGGGTTGACATTCCCATGCCCGCGGGAGAACGAGATTCCTTGGTTGATCTCTGCCTTGCGATACTCTGCTTTTTGGCTGGCAGGCCGCGGTCCACGATGGCCGTTTCTGATAACCCCTTTTTGTGCACATTTAACTTTTTGGGCACTTCGAATGGAGTGTTCACTGGTCCTACTCTTGCCAAAGCACTCTCGCTTCTTTGACGACGTCGGGGGGTTGAATTTTCTGGGTAATCAAATCCTCTTGGTTTCGGTCGAGTTTCCAGAGCACTTGCCGCTTTTGGTTGGACATCTGGATTTTGTAATTGATATGTGATATGAGTTTTAGTAGGGGACCCTTCATTCATAGGAGCACCTATATGGATATCGTTACTATTGTTTAATAAGCGATCTTTCTGTTGTGGCGAGCTGAATTTGGATCTAGCCAATTGAGTAGATGCAGGTATCTGAAGCGTCAACCGTGGAGACTTGGGAGGCACTGCTGGTGGTTTCTCAACTTTCTCCACTAATCTCTTTGACACTATAGTCAAGCCATGTAATTTCTTCGAAGCTATCTCTGCAGTAGAGATTCTGAGGGCTACATCTTGGGAATCATCATCGAAGAAAGATTTCCCCATCGCTAAGTTTTCATCCTCCGGGGTTAGAATACTAAGGGGTTCAGCACCGGGTTCAAAGTATGTATCCTCGAAGGGAATACGTGTCAATGATGCGCCTGGTGCACTGCTTGATCGTTCGTGAATAGGAAATCTCCCTGGAATCGTTGCTTTAAGGATTTAGTGCAACAGCATTCTGCCGAGACAATTGGGAATTCGAGACTTACGAGAGTCCATGTAGCACTCGCGAACAGTGGTCTTTGGTTCAAGTACAAGATCAGGGAAGCTGACCTTTCGGCGCGGTATGACTGGTACATCCTTTGACGATTCAAGTTTAACCCTCGACTTCTCGAAACCCCGCAGTGAAGGACTCGATTGACTGGTTGAGAGTGAGCGAATGGGCTGGTCAGCTCCCTTCCAGCTCGAGGCATTTTTGAACATTGGCCAAAAATTATATCGTCTAATTGAATTTTGGGAGGGCGTTCTCTGGATCTTATTCGAGTATTTTGAATTGACCTAAGTAATTGTTAGACAGCCAGTTTTCCCACGATCAACTACTAGTTACCCATTAGGAATGAGATGTTCACCTCAGCTTGAAGTTCCGCCGGCATATTTTGTTATGATGACAATGTGATCAAGAGGATGGAAATCGATACTTTCGAACCATTGAGTGCCTTACAAGTGACAGACAGACCACAACAGGCGTCTTGGAAGGGCAGGCATTTGCGCCGCTGACCAATGTTATATCTCCAAGATAACCGTTTGGCAATCAAAAGGTCTGGGCTATATAAGGGTCTTATATACATCAATGTGTATGTAGTCACCTCCAAGCGCCTCATGCCCTGCAGTTTAGCATCTTAGCGAGGTGAAGGCACTCTTTATCACATTCAGGGAGGAAAAGCTACTAAGGCGCAGGGTCCGCGGCTTGAAACATCCTCCATCGCCTTTCCCCGCCATCGCTTGGCCAGGGTTAGATGAACAGGTAACTAATTGACACTCTCTTGTATACGGCTCGGCATCGGGTCTTGATATTCTGGGAAGGGTTCGGTGAACAAACCCTAGGCTAGCAAGGCTTATTAGGCTTCCTCTTTAGTCCACTGCTCAGACGACGACGCATCCTGCCAGCCATCTCTCTAAATTAACAAAAACAAAACCTGCTCGTGTCTTGTGATTTCAAAAAACCAGATTAGCTTCTAGTTATTATTCAACTTGAAGCTATGAGCTAACTTGAAGGTATGATATTAGCAGCTAAAGAGGCGCTTCACTGCAGAACCTGCAGTAGACTGGGCTCTTCAGGAACTTGAAGGATACATGATTCAGCACCAATTAGTGAGTATGGCCCAAGCATCGTAGCACAGTCCATGCTATTTATGAAACATGATTATCCAAGATACACCTTGCTTACTGCGATAAACTTTCATTAATCCTCGTTCCCCTGATTCACGTACTGTCTTATGGGTGCAGTTTGGTTTATATCCATATCGAGGGGGAAATCTATGTGGGCTGTTTATACTTCCAACAGGGCTTATGCAGCTGCAAGATTTGCGCCTTGATTCTATTCTGAATGATCGCCTTCTGCCATGGAAGGAATTACTGATAATAATATTTGCTGCATTACTCTCTACATTTTTACTGTCATGACCAGATCATTGGATACATGCACCACTCACCACCTCAAATAAACATCCTGCAGCTGCTTCAACCAATTGCAAATGTGAACCCGCAGTCACTTTCCCTAACTATCAAGCCCCTCATTGCCCCGCCCGTTCGGACTTCTATAGTAGGGTATAAAATATGCATTATGTAAGGTTATTATTATCATAAAAGGGTCGTTTGATATCGATGTGGTATGTATTGGATAGATGGGTGGAGAAGGGTCTTTGGGCGCTTTTCTGCAACTACCCCTGTCTGGAGTTAACGCCACGCCAAAAAGTCCAGGGAATTGCTGTTGCTGCTCCTGGCTTAGGTAGCTATCTTTGTCACTTGTGCATATGATAGTTATTAGTGATCAAAATGGGGTCTTTGATGGATTGGTCAGGTACAACCTCCTTGAGGCAGAAGTATTGCAGCGGACGTCACAAGAAAGGTTTTTCGGATCTACCAAACATCCCCCACTCAGCTTGACATTAGTGTATCGTCCTCTGATTGCTCAAACTTAAGGTTCCCTTTAAAGCTCCATTTTTTCTTTTCGTGTTAGATACTAAGTTATGAGTCATGACACATATAAAACCAGGAAGCTGCAGGAATTGATGGCTTCCTACGTAGTTTTGCATTTCCTCCTTCTTTTGACTTCGAAGCTTAATAACGCTATCTAGAGTTTAATTTAAGGTTCGAACGATACTTTAAGTGTACCACTACTAGTAGGGGTTCTTGGCCTCAGGCTGTAATATCGCTTAAAAGGGGAAATTGACTATGTACATAATGTAGTGTACATAAAAAAGAAACCTTTTATAAAAGTCTTCTGTGGTAAGCTGGATGCCTAAAGAAGAGGGCAGAGGTTTTAGTTCACTATATAGTATATGTAGACAAAGGCATTTTTCANNTGAAAAATGCCTTTGTCTACATATGAAAAATGCCTTTGTCTACATATACTCTATCTAGACGTACCGTATATAAACACTAATTGATCTTCCATTATGTCAATTTATATGTAGCTCATAGATTAAAGACCACGCTGCAAAAGTCACAAAAAGTTTGAGAATGCTAGTTTGAAAGGACCGAAAAATGCTCTCTAACTAGTAGGGTGACTGCATCGATGCATACCTATGGTCCATGGACACAGATCGATGTATGTGATATACAGCTTGCTAGTGTTTATGGCTAAAGTGAGACGGCCAGGCCTGAATTGCGCCAATCATACATGAGAGAAAAAGCCCAATAATGCAAACGTCTATCACCACATGCATATACATATACGTATACGAGTTTCTCAAAAATCCCCCTCTCTCGCAGTGCGTCCTTGTTCGGGATTCCTTGATACATGCTTTTACTCTGCTTTACTCTAGGCAATAAGAAATAAGACAAATGTGAGCTTTAAAGTTTGCAAATATTGTGGGATCCGGAACAGTGCTAAAGTCAGGACTCAGGGCGATCCGATCGTCCTACATATAGGTGAACTTTTCGTTGAAACACTGAGGCAAAATGCCCTGTACGTAATAGAGGGGTGAGCAGTGGTGTTGGGGCGGTGGCAAGATTTGTTGACGAGTTGACGAGAGAATAGACGGCGATCGAATCCGTAAGCAGTTAGTAACCAGCAGTTGGTCAGTACTCAGAACTGTTATCTCAAACACTTCAGATGATAGATTAATATTCTGCCACTACTGGGGAACGGCTCAGCTGCAGGAGCTGATCGATAGGTAATAGAACCGCCATATGCGATCTCCTATATCTTATTAATGCGAGCATTCTTTTTTCTAGATCACGCATCTGACTCTTCCCAGATCCTTTCATTCCGCACATCTTTACCAAAACAAAAAAAATTACCAAGATCCTGAGTTCACCATCGAAGACCAAAGCTCAAGTTTCTTCGATACTATCGACATGGCGGACCCAATCTACACGTAGAGGCTTTTGCGTCACGACTCACGATCGAGCGACACAATTGGGACAAGATCGTGCTACACTAGAGTTCCACCATATTGTTTATGATACGATATATAGTACTGATGTGCGTCTCAGCACATATAGCTCTAGCCTCTAGTGGCTTCGAAGCTTCGCCCTCACCTGATGCATTGATTTCAAATACGTAAGTGAAGGCGGATTGTAATATCCCCCGCAAAAGTCTGTGAGATCGGATCTTGAGACTTGAACGCCTTCTATGTTGATTGCGCTGCCACTCGTTACTTCTTTATCAGAGTGGAAATCGCTTTTCATCGTTCTGCCAGATTGTGCGGTCGAGTCAGGTCGCAGGGGGATGAATTTGTGGTGATATTCATTGCAAGAGTTCACCCATAAGTCGGCAATCAAGTCGTATGACCCTACAACATTCATGAGCTTCTTACCGCGATAAATACGATCGAGAGACGGGACCGCTCACAAGTGCCTTCCATTATGGAACCTCTGTGAGCAGTCCGTCTCTTGATCGTATTTACCGCGGCAAGGAGCTCATGAATGTCATAGGGTTGTACAACTTGATTGCTGACTTATGGGAGAACTCTCACAATGTATATTACCACAAATCCACCCCTCTGCGCCCTCAACTGCACATTCTAGCAGAACGATGGAAAACGATTTAGACTCTGACGAGGAAGCAACGAGTGGCAGCACGAGCTCATCATTAATACTTCAGGAGAAGGCGTGGACATAAAAGATAGGCTTAGATTCAGCTGGTGAAAGGCTTGAGACATATAGCTCTCTCGGGAGATTTGTCTGCCTTTTATAGACAAATCCTAGGCTAAGCTAACTAACGGATATTCCCTTCATGAGGTCAGATTCGGGGTTTCCCAGTGAAGGAATACTCCACAATACACGTAAAGCAAAGAAAAGACAACAGAAAATCCCCAATAACAACCATGTGGCCGTTCACCGACGTCTTCGGGGCCTGCCACTGAATCCTTCTATGGTATGTGGTATCTCCCACATGATAGATTAAATGATGTCTATGATATTGGCTTATTGTAGTCGCATCATCCGTTCTAAGACCTGGTTATGGATATGTCTAAGGCGTAACTGCCGTGCCAGCCTGCCAACCCGCCAGGCGCGCATATATATGTATGGGTTGTTGGTCTATGTAGAATACCGAGTCATCGGCGCCGAAACACTAGTAGACTATTATGTACATAAACTTGAATTCATATTATAAATGATCATGCAGACACCGGGGTTTTAACCACACGCATGTCGATGTCGGCTGAGCTCACCTGTCGAGTACATGGAACACCTTCACAGCAACGACTCCAGATCATCCTAGGCGACTTCGTTAAGACCCACCATTCAACATCTGCATCAGTATCAGGCACGTCTTCTGGTCCCACAAAGAGGCAATTACTAACAGGCCGTGAAAGATATCTTCATATCTCATTTTCAAACTTCTCTCCCATCCCCGCCCTCCCCAAGCTTGCATTCTCATGGCGCAACGTAAATTTGCTCTTCGATTAATAGCACGACCAGAAGACTCGTTGTATTCACGGCTGTTCCCAGTTCTTCGCTCGCATATCACACATCATGAAAGTTAGCAAAAATAATTTCAACCCACCTCCACAAATCGAGTTCAGGATCGAGCCCAAAACCAATCGGCCGTCAATCAGTTGGGAGGAGTGGGATGGCATGCTCCGAATCTGCTTCGTGCGAAAGAATAAGGCACTCCGTGCGAATTAGATGGCGTCGAAGGTGCGCGCTATTATTGAGAGCACCTGGGCTTCTATGTACCGGCCTCAGAACGTTACCGAGGAGGATAGCGACTTTCTCCTAGGCAAAGAGATTCCTGATCAACTGTCGATAAATTTAAAGAGATGGACGAAGCGCCAGAGGCGGGCGAGGACAATGATGATATTGAGGCAGGCAACAACGATGAAGGCAGTGTAACTGCCAGTGTTCGAGCCAGTCAGGTAGCAACGTGATGAAAAACCTCGAGTGCAATTCCACTGCAGTATTTGGCGGCCTACATATCGTGGTTGTGCTCGGTGATTTTCACCAGTTCCCTCCTATTCAAGCCAAGGCATTGTGGCAGAACCAGGAAAGTAATGATGAGAAACAAGGGCAATGGTTATGGCACCTATTTCAAAACGTCGTTTTGCTTGATGAGGCAGCAAAACGACCCTGCCTACCATTCATTGCTGAAACGTGCCAGAGACGGTACCCTCACTCAAACCGACGTAGATTTGCTAAACACCAGAGTAATAACAAACCTGGAATCCCGCCCGGATCGGCTTAACACGTGCGTTGTACGATCTAACAAACTGCGCCATCTTATCAACCGGCAGCAGATCGACGCTTTTGCACGAAGCCGACAACAAAAGGTCTTTATCTTCCCAGCACGCCACACACGCTGGAGAAAGGCCAAAGGTGGACGCGATGTGCCTATTGACGAAATCCTGGAGATACCAGACAACTCCAAGGTCAAAGGCCCTGGCTTGTTCCTTTACACCAAGGATATGCCAACGGCAGTTTTGGCAAATATTTCCACGCGGCTGGGTATTGTCAATGGGGCACATGGTCGAGCTGTCGGAATGGTGCCTAACCCCGGCTGTATGTTCTTAGTTTCCTCTTACCTTAACAACCTGCACTAACCACTGGTGGTACGATAGCTAAATTCTACACTCTCGACGATACCTACATCCTATGTACTCTTCCACCAGAATGCCTTCTGTTCGAGCCTGTCTCTACATCTGCCACTTTCCCAGAGATGGGATCTCATGCCATCCCTATTTTCTGTTCTCCCTGTTCCGTCCGCGTGGGCAACATGTCCATCACGATTCACGCGGCACCAGGTCCCTGTGACTCCGGCCTGGGCTATCACCGACTACAAAGTCCAGGGCTTGACTTTCGATGCAGTTACCCTAGACTTGCACCGAAAGAATACTGAGCAGAAAGATATATCGTCTCATAGGATATACTGCTCCGTATATGTGCAGCTAACGAGGGTTCGTAGTCTGCAAGACCTATACTTATTGCAAGCCCTGACCTTGCAAGATCTAAAGAATAAACTAGATAAACTACTTATTCTTGAAGATCAACGACTTGCACGCCTGGCAGAGTCAACGAGGGTAGCCTGGTCTCACTTCATATAAATAATTCTTAGTGTCACACTCATTTCAATTTCTTACGGCTCTAGAATGAGGTTCTTAATACTCGATTAATTAACTTTACAAATTTTATTCTTGCATGTTTATTACGACCGATGTTGTTAAGCAAAATGTTGCGATTTTGATCAATTAGAACCTTAATCAAATACAAGCAATGACCTACACAATAGTACCTAGTTTGGTATCCGGGGCTCGCGTGGCTTGACCGCGCGTTCCAGTAAAATACCGGTCAAGAATGTGACCGTAGGAACACCCGTTTATTAACTCCATCCGAGAAACTCGCAGTTCTTGAGCCCTGGTTCCCTCCTGGCCTTGGCCTCTTGCGCTGAGATGGCGATTCTACAGCTATGGCATCTATACCATCTTCTTCTCCCGCAGCGTTGGCAAGGTAGTGGTTGATAGCCACACGAAGTCTTGAACCAGCTGAATCTGGATCAATCACGCACTGCCCATCCTTCTGTTCCAAGCTTGCAACTGAACCATGAACTTCAGTAGTTGCTTCTGCGTCCCATAACTCGCCGTTGACCACGGACATTTGCGGGAGAGTATCGTTAGTTCGAGCGTTTGAGCGTTCAAAGTCTGCCATGTTCGATGGTTTTAAGCCGAGCAAGGAGTCGATAAATACTGTGCCCTTCTCGCCCAGCTCAACAATTAGGCTCCCGCTACCCGGCGCTGACACTCTCGAATCTGACAATTCCGAGCTTTGGCTGTTGTCTTCACCCTCTCTGGGACACTGGCGGATGGTGGTCGCCTCGTTGGCTCCCGAGTCTGGGGGGAATAAACGAAATCCGCCGGTAGAACTCTGGGTGTAGCTGGATCGCTCTCCTCGCCACTACTCTCACCATCATCCGAAGAGGGCCGAGAATCATCGCTCGTCTTGGTGGAGGACGGTTGTTCCGAAGTCAGAGCTGGAGTCTCGCCTCCAAACAATCGCAGTGCCTTGTCGTGACATTTCTCCGCTGGCTGCCGTTTTCTTGGATCAACCACCAACATATCCTCGAGGAGGAAAGTAAACAGGTCGTTTGCTCTATTACGTATCAGGTAACTCGAAACAAACTTCACCATCGCTTCACCCCAAGCCGTCCCAGAAGTTGTATAATGTTTGAAGTATTTCGGCAGCCGATGGCACCAGGGTGGTCGATCACAATTTCAACACATTTCAACACATTTCAACACTTCTCAACACAACGCTGTTGTTCCATGTTGAAAAGATATTCTTGTGTTGTTTTATTATAGAAATCGTTTGTTGTATGATGTTGAAAATATATGTGTTGTTAAAGACCACTAATACGCGATGTAACTTTCGGTATTTTTGTGATCGACCACCCTGGATGGCACTCCAACTTGACAAGGAGCACAGAGAGCGACCAGGTGTCGACCAGTGGGTCATATTTCGAGGCGTCCTTGCTTTGGACCAGCTGCGTACAGAATATCTCTGGAGCTGCGTAAAGTTTAGTGCCACAGAAGGTTTGTAGATGATTCGACTGCTTTGACAACCCGAAATCGGCAAGCTTGACGTGAACTCTGTCATGGCTCCAGTGTTGGACCAAAACGTTCTCAGGCTTGATGTCTCGATGGACAATTGGTGGCTTTTTCCCGTGGAGGTATGTGAGGCCATCAAGCAACTGGATGGCGATTTGTCTCCTTTGAGGGGTCGTCGTGGAAGGGTAAGCTTCGAGAGAGCCTCCTGAGACATACTCGAAGTATAGCTGTGGCCCAGCGTCGAAACTCGCGTGCTTCAATTCAACGATGTGGTCCTGGATTGAAAAACCGGTGAGCACGGCAAGGAAAGCTCCAGCATGGTGTGTGGTACTCACATGAGAGATGCCCTTCAAGATCTCAGCCTCCCTTTTCCAGTCTCCCCGTTTCCCCGGCAGAGGCTCTTTCAAGGCATATTCTGCTCTGCTGGTCACATCCCAGACGTAGGTCACCACCGCAAAACCCCCTCGGCCAAGCTCCTTCTTCCAGAGCATTGGCCCAGGTATCTGCGCAGATGGCGTGTGGGCCTCGCCGGAAGTCGGGAGCTCGGTTCGCGTGCGGCTTATGATCTTGAGGTCCGAGAAGAGGTCCTCGGCAGCTGCCGCCCCCTGGAGAAACTGGGCGACGTTGTCGAGGTATGTCTGGGAGGTTGTGTCATGATCGGGCACGACGAGTTTGAACTGAAGTTCTCCAACGACCTTGATAATGGGCGCGCTTTGCCCTGTACCAAGCCTGGTCCGCGAGCGCTCCAGTCGACTCGGTGTCCTCGCTGCCCTTCCTCGCCATCGTAGATGACTCGCGTTCCGACCGTGGAGCCCAAGTCTCTCACAATCAAGCATTTCTGCTTGTCGAAAGTCAGCGCGAAGTGGTACCAGCTGACGCCTTTAAACCCGGGCAGAACCACGTCTGCCTGCGGGCTTCGTCCTGCCACCAGACCTCGACGAGTCTTGGGGGGATTGCTAAATCTCAACACTAGACAGGGCCGGCGCTCATAGTCTTCTTCTTCCTCTGGCTGTTCTGTTGCTTCTCTGACGAAGTGAACGTCAGTTTCGGGCGCCTGTTCGAGACGCCGTCGAGGATGGGCGGATCGAGACCTGTTAAGGAGCATATTTATGGCGTCCATGGCGCATACCCTTCGACCGGGAAAAGGCAAGCAATGACATCTGGGTCATACATCTCGAAGTAGCACAAATTGGCTCGGTGACGCTGTGGAGGATAAGTTGTTATATGGAAACCATGAAAATAAAAAATACATGTAAATAGTAGGGGTAGTCAGCTGCCGTATATCCGTACTCCACTAGTGTTGCCGTATCCCAAAATTAGAAGGAAGTAAACATTTTCGGCACGGAACAAATANNTCCTCGGAACTATCATAAGTCATAACTGCCATTAAAACTGTAAGTCATAGGCCGCTCTCTTCACCTTTTGTCTGAATGTAAATTATTTATAAACCACATTTTTGTTGTCGCTGAATATTTTTTTATTTCAAATGATCGAGTCATTCTCTATTCTTTCGCAAGAATTCCGCTGTGCCTTTTCCTTTAGGTCCTGCCTAGGCTGACCGCGGGACCGGG